>JAJEJH010001321.1:0-30934 GCA_026122585.1 Anacardium occidentale
CTTAAATGGGATCGTATCTTGGGGCTTTGGTCAAACTGCAATGAAAGAGAATGAAGAAGAAGAAGTTGAGATTGATGAAAGGAGACTTACAGCTAATTAGGGTTTAACTACTTTTGATCCCATGGAGCTGAAGTTGTAGAATTGGGTTCCTTTATAATGAAGAAACAGGGAGTGCAGGAACCACCAATTATGGGGCTTATGAAGCTAGTTGCTGTTGATTTGGCTGTAATGGCAATGAAGAAACTTGAGAAGAATATTTTTGAGGTGAAACTAGAATTATATGAAGCTTCTGCAAAGATTAAAATTATAATGGAGATTAGGAGTTTTACGGATCCAACTACCCCACAACACTGTAGATTAAAAATAAATCCGCTTAATATCTAGGCCATTCTCTAACTCTGTCCAAACACTATAAATTAATAAGCAGAATTAAACTTGGCCGACAATAAAGAAGTGTCTTTTCTTGATCACACAAGAAAGCATGGTTGCAGTTCAAGAGAAGTAAAATTTTGATGCAATTGTATCTCAACAAGGGCGACATGGATGCAGGTCAAATGATTTGGACAGTTCATGTTGGCGGAGCAGGGAGCATATAGGGGAAGATTGGGGCAGTGAGGAGCTCAACTAGTATCAGCAAGACACCATTGCTATTGAAGAAAGGCATGTTGAGAGAAGAAGGTTAGCATATAGTTGAGAAGATGAAAGCTCTTGGGGCAAAAGTTGTTATGGAATGAATGGAAGCTGATGTTATGTAAAAAAATTGTAATTGTGAACAGGTCCAGGCACCAAAACTGGAATCAGAATTAGAACCGATCACGTAGGTACAGGTAGGAACCTGTTTGTGCAGGTTCCACCCAAATCTTAGGAGCTGCCTGGTTTCGGTTCCTGCTTTTTCAATAGGGTACCTCTCCCCCCCCCCCCCCCCCCCCCCCCCCCCCAATTCCTACCTCTCACTTTATCTCTCTTAGGGATAGTAGATTGGCTAATGTGTTGGAAAAAAAGGAGCTTTAGAAAATAAATTTAGTTTGGAAATACGTGAATTCTGCTTCAAATCAGCACATGAGTTCTGCTGTAGATTATTTTTGTTAATTTTGTTCACCATCATTATGCATGATACATAATAGCTACAATATAATGCATGCAAATATTTGTTGCTACCCCACTTGATCCATTTTTTGATGGGGTTCTCTACTTCTCTCCTTATCTCTCTCTATATGTTTGTGGTGATGGTTTGTTACTTATGTAAAACAAACAATTTTTTTTTTTGTGTTACCTATGTAAAAAATTGTATCCAACATTTTAGTTTGCAGTGGGATATAACCGAAGAGGATATGAAGAGACACAGATGAAGACTACAAAAGATACCTCAAATGATTCTAATCTCTTTGCTCTGTTGGATCGCAACAAATGCTTCAATGTAGTGGCTGCTGCAGTTAAAGATGTTGTATCAGATGCAGAAGTTGACCTCAAATCACCAGAGGTAAAAAGCTAAAAAGCTTGTTCTAGTTCCCAAGTGTTGGAAAAGTCTCACCTTTTGCCTTTCCCATCACTGTTTGATTGACAAGATTGACCAATCTTGCAGCTTTCTATTCTTGTCGAGTTGCTTCCCCTTGCTGTTCCACCTACTGAGCCATTAGTTGTTGCTGTTTCCGTTCTTCCCCATAACCTTGTGACGACAAAGCCTCGACTCTGCATCAGGGCCTTGGCATCCAATACCTATTCAAAGAATGAAAGGACTTGAAAGAAATCAATTTGTGAGAATATATTCCTTGACGAAGAATCAACGCATTGGGAAGGGTCCAAGGTCCAAATTTCGGCTGGACATTTCTTCCTGACAGGTGCAAAATTCCTTTGTTTTTATCCTTTAAAGATTTTGGCAAGCCAAGGAAACACCAATATCTATTGGGTTGCACTCTATACTGCCAGCTTGCTTGGTGTTCTTGCTTCAATATTTTCTACTATCTTTTGTTTGTTTTTTCAAATGAAAATGTTAATACTGCAAAATGCTGAAGGTTAGATGAGTTAAAAGCTCAAGAGCATGCAAAATGATAACAGCTATTTTTTTTCCTTTAATTTCTGAAAGAAAAGATTTTGAGTGTAATTTCGCGGTTTGAGTGCAATTTTTTGATAGTTAGCTAGTGAAAGTGTTTCTCTCTCATTTTTTAAATTTAGATTTTGATGTGAGATGATTAAGTAGTTATATTTTTGCAATGATAGAGCTAATCATTCATATTGCTTTCAGATTCATTGTGAAATATGAATCACTCGGAAGTATTTTATTGTAATGCAGTAGTTTTCTACTGTAGTCTCAGTTATCTGGAGGTAGGATATGGGAATCGACTTTGTCTACAGTTAGAGGCTTTTTTTCCAAGGCAAAAGATGGAATATTAATATGTCAATTCTTGGAAAGATGGCATGGGGAAGGAAGGATTCGTTGGATGGCTTGAGCATGGATATTTTATTTTCTTGGGGACACTTAGTTGGATTGTGCAGAAATTAAAGCAAGAAAGTTAGTGAGATGGGTAAATTCTCAGCGTAGTCTGATATTAATTATGAAGCAGTTATTGACCAGTAAAAGTTTTTTAAAAAATTCATTCCTTCGGGGAATCATGGTTTAGATCCTAAGGTTCCAAAGCACATGGTTAAACTAGACGAAAGATATATTTGTCAGTGTCTTGAATTGTTTCATTCGAGTGCTCCAAAAGCATCTTAGTACAGATTTGGGCATCTTGTGGGATGACATGAAACTGGCTAAGATGAAGAATGAAAATTTGTGACATGCATAGGATTGTTTTCTTATGTCCATTGGCAACTGGGACAGGGAATGTGGTGACAGTGGACTATGGCTTCTTCGTGGGTAGCAAGAGTGCCTAATATATATTGGGGAGCCTTGTGTTAACAGAATTTCGTTCATTAGATTGTGATTGCTTTTAAGGCAGGAGAAAAGAAAAAGGGAGAGATTAACCTATTTAAATGGGTTGTGACAATTTGGCTGTCCGAACTGCGACCAAAATTATAATATAACTAGGTCAGACATACGAACGGGTCGAATGCCTGTGTCAGGTCAAATGGATGCTGGTAAAACAAGTATGAGTCGTAAACGGCTTAGTTCATACTGAAATGATTTTGAAGACCCACGTACCATCCCACAAGTACGGGTAAACCCGCTGGTGTCTTTAATCTTCTTCTGTAATGTGTTCTCCTAATTTTGAAAATTAGTTCTAGCGTTTTGAAAGTTAAATTAACTAATAGTTAATGTACAAGCATGTGTTGATATTTAAAACATGCACCAATTCTAGGACCTGTTTTTCAAATCGTTAAGCTTTATACCCTAGAAACAACTGAGTTGCAAGATCCAATCAATTACAGATATAAAAGATTTGGTTTCTGCGGCAAGAAACTTTAGTGAAGAAAATAACTTGGAAAGGAGGTTTTGGTCAAATTTACTAGGGGAATTAAGATGATTATATTATTTATATATGATCTTTAAAAAATCAAGATAAATACATTTAGCATATGGTAGTTGTCCTACATTGAAACAGCTTACATATAATGAGTAACCATAGCTTAACTTGAACAATAATGTCATTTTACAAAATTTTCTCAAATTGAGATGTGATTACACTTCAGGGAACTTTGAATAATGAAAAAGTAGTTGCAGGGAATGGTTGTCTCCCAAGATGTTACAATTTCAAGTATAAGGTATGATACTTGAATCTTATATCAAAAAGTGTATACTTGGTATGTGATTTATATAGCTTTGGATTCTTCAATCTTAATAGTTAACTTTTGATATATGGTTCTTTTAATATTTGTATCATTTAATATTAGAGTTGTCATCACGTCTCTCAATTGTAATCAAGCAATGTGGATGGTGATGTTGACATTATAGTGTTTGCTCGGGACTAGTAGGGAGCTAGCTCACAGTCAGCTTGCATAGGCATTAAGGCTACGGAGCGTGGTGGTATGTTATGATTCCAAGTGCAAGGTTTATATCATAGGATAATATTTAATCTTGAAAATGAAGTTAAGCTAATAAGCAATATTCATTATCTGATTCTCGTCCGCCTTTTTGCTTGTTGCAGCGAAGGCCTAAAACTTCTTGTTTATGAGTTCATGGTCAAAAGCAGCTATGATAAATTATTTTTTCATAAATTAATTTAAATAATCAAATTTAGTAAATAAAATACAATTTTATTAACTTTTTTTCCCTTTTACGAAACTTCTCTAATTTTGCACGTATTAGGTCACGCGTGACACGTGCGATGTAATACCACTCCCTCAATCTCTCTCTCTCTCTCTATATATATATATAATATAATATAAAATACTATTCAACATACAATAGTGTCACAAACATATTTTGCAAAAGCTTAAAACATACATTCATTCATATATTATAGAAGTGCAAAAACATTTATCATTATTTATTAGAAATTACATATATTATTAATGGATAATAATGTTTGGAAACATATAGGTGAAACTATAATAAAACTCAAATTGTAATGCTCATAAAGTATAATTATACAAAATACATCATACAACTGCACAATACGTGAACTTTGCATTATAACTAAACATATGATATCCCGTCTAGAGTCATCTTATAGCACTCTTCAGTAGCTCAAACATAATTTACAAAGAAAAGAATTTTGGAATGAGTGACAAGTCATTCAGTAAGTATTTATTAACCTTATATACGTAATCCTATCTTTTAGCATTATTGTCTTATCATCCTTCTTATCTTATTTCTTGTTTTATATTTTTTACTTATTTTTATTGCTCTTATGTTTTCTTTTCTTATTATCATGTCATATATGTTATGATATAAAACATATTAAAATCCATGACTTAGCCTAAATGTTTGATTTCTTAAAACATATTTTTTTAAAACTCATTTTCAATCTAAAAATCTCATCATAAACCGTGTCATATTTGATCTAAAAATCGCATTATGAAACTTATCTCAAAATAATTCTTTTTCATCAAATCAAGCACAAACTATTTTCTTAAAACATTTATATTGATCAGACTAATCAACATAAAGATTTGGCACTTCGATTATATGAATTCAACTGGTGCACTATTAACATTATCTTTAATGAGTTTGGTCTATAACCATTTCCCTTTAGTAGATTGTGGTTTTCTTCTTTAACGGATGTGCGAACCCACAGATGCTCTTTCATATCCACCCTTAAAAGATGTCCCAACATTAGGTTTTCTACTTTAAAAACTTATGCATGTAAAACATTTTTTTTTTTTAAATATTACTTTAACATGTCATGCTATGTGATGTTTATTATGCATTAAAGCTTAATATTTTCTTAAGAATCATTATTAGAATTTTTTTCTTTTTAATAACATTTCTTATTAGTTATCAATAATATTTATTATGAGATTTCTCTTATAATTTTCGTGCTAATTTCTTTATTAAATTTATGATTTTCTTTCCATTAATCTGACTATTCTTCTAATAATTTTCCTTAATTAAGTTTACTTAATCCTGCAAAACTTTTAATTATCTTTTAATTTATTTATTTTTCTAAAATTCTTGCACTGCATGGTAGTGCACTATAGAGTTGCACGATCGTGTCATTCATAATTTTCGTAACATATATGGAAATGACACGTGCATACTACCATGACTCAACACCTCACAATTGTGTATCTAATAAGACCACATCATCACTGCTCTAGTTGTGCATAAGTAACACACACGACCGTTGATGCTATATAATATGACCACACGATTTGTGCTAATCAAACTCATTCAATAGTATTATATCATCAATACAAATAAGTTACACATTGTTTTCTCATCAATTAACAACAAATCACATCATCAAGGTCATTTAAACTTCAAATTCGACAATTCAACCAAATATCATCTTAAGTATGTTTCTAATTAAACACATCATCTCAGATCATTAAGCATCACTTAATCAAGGTAGAAATTATAGTAGTTGTGTACCTAGAAGCAACACTCCATGAACATAACATAGAAAACAACATTAAAGCATGTGATTAACCTAAATCTAAAGGATTAGATTCAAAACATCACAAATTATTACATCTTCCGTTATTAGCATGTGATCATCTTAATTTCACATCATTCAATCGCTAGAACATTCTCTCATATCAATTGAACACAAATACAACATTAAAAACTAGAAGGAAAGGTAAGAAATACTTACTTCTAGGCTTATGGCTAGGTTTTCTCTCTCAAAATAAATCTCTTTCCACAGATCATGCCTCAGCTTGCTTTTTCTCTCTCTTTGCTCTCTGATGGAAACTCTTTAGAATACTCAAGAAAAATCAGATGAAAGTAATTTGCAAATTTGAATTAAATGTTGCTTGTTATATTGCTACGCCAAATGCAATTAGGCATGACTGTGTATCCCTAGGATGCATTGTCGTGCATGACAGAAATTTATAATTTTTACATTTTTTTTTGTAATGTACACGTAATAGCCTTTAGAGTTGACACGTTTACGAGTCAAATAAAACCTTTAAATGACTTTTCTACCCCTAAACTCATTCTATTCGATTTCTAACCCTAAAATTCCACTTTTCTCACCAATTTTCAACCTAAAATAACCAGTCTAATCTCATATTATTATAGTCTCTTCCTTCTATAAAAATTTCGTCCTTAGAATTACCTGAACAACTTCAGAAACCTCACTTTAAACTCTGATTGTACCTCTCAAGTAATCTCCTCATGCTTATGATTTCTCCATAACAACTTAATCAAACAAATCTCCTTACTGCTTAAGGTATTAACTTTGTGATCTAAAATCCAAATTGATCGCTTTTAAAACTCAAATTTTCAGCCAAATCCAAATCATGAACTTTTAATACATGAGACTCATTCCTAACATATCTCTTAATAAAAAAATGTGAAAGACATTATGGATCCAATCCATACTGGCAGGCAAGGCTAACTAATAGGCAACACTCCCAACTTTCTCCAACACTTTATAGGGACCAATAAAATAGGGAGTTAACTTCTCCTTTCCACCAAACCTTACCATATGCTTACAGGAAGTAACTCTAAAGAACACCTTATCTCTTATTTGAAACTTCATCTCTCTATGCCTTTTATCAACATAACACTTTTATCAATCTTGGGTCTACCTCATCCATTGCCTAATCAATCGAATTTAATTAATCATGCTCTTAGTAATCTCTAGACTTACAACAGCCTCTAATAAATCTCTTTCACTAATCTCATCTCAATTTAAAGGTGACCTACACCTCTTACTATACAAAGTCTTACATAAAGCCATCTGGATAATAGACTTATAATTATTATTCTAAACAAACTTCATCAAAGGTAGCAACTTGGCCCAACTCAACCTATGATTCATACAACAAGCTCTTAACAAATCTTTTAAAACTTAATTAGTTTTTTTAGTCAACCCATCAGTCTATGGGTGATATGTTATACTAAAGCACAACCTGATTCTTAAAGATCTATACAAACTATCCTACAAGGCTAACATAAATCTTAAATCTTTATATGAAATAATAACCCTAGGAACCCTATATAGTCTTGCTTTCTCCTTAACATAGAGTTGGCCAAACTGATCTATAAATATCCCCTCTTAAATAGCTAAGAAATATGCTGATTTACTCAATTTATCCATAATCACCCATATGTTGTTATAACCATACTACATTCTAAAAATACCTACTATGAAATCTATGGAAATGTTCTCCCATTTACACTTAAGTACACTAATTGGCTGTAAAAAACTAAAAAGTATCTGATGTTTCGACTTGCTAACAAGTCAAACACTTAATTATAAAATCTGTTATATCTTTTCTCATGTCTGACCACCAAAAATCATTCCTAAGATCTTGATACATCTTAACATTATCTGAATGTGTTGCATAAACTACACTATGAGCCTCAAACAATATCCACATCCTCAAGAATACAAACTCTACTTTTGAATCTCAAAATCTCATCTCTTATCTTATAATCTAGCACGTAACCCTCTCTGATATACTAAACTATCCTCTAAGACCAGTCATTAGAAAATTGCCTAACTTAAATGTCATTTGACAACATAGACACAATTTGTAATTTGTAAACCTAACAGTCATAATTCAATTTGCTCCCTACTAATCTCGCGTTACAACTTCCTCTAAATAAAAATCCTAGATAAAATCACCTTCCTACTCAAAGCATTAGCAACCATATTGGTTTTACTTAATCTTACAATCATAATACTTAACTAACTCTAATATTCTCTTTTGCCTCATATTAAGCTCATTTTATGAGAAGAATTACTTTTGACTTTTATAATTTGAATAAATATTATGTATCACTTCATACAAATAATACCTTTAAATCTTTAAAGCGAAGAAAACCACATCTAACTTTAAGTCATGCATGAGATATCTCTATTCATAATCCTACTGTCTAAAAAAATATGTAATCACCTTACTACCTTGTATCTGTATTGTATCAATCCTTTGATGGGACACATCTACATAAATATCATACTTAACTCCCTCCTCAGGTAACACCAATATTGGAGCACTAATCAATCTTTACTTTACTGAGTATATCAAAATTAATTAAAGATAATGATGTGATAATAGAATTTAATGCAGAAAAGTGTCTAGTGAAAGATAGAGCTACAAAAAAAATCTTGCTTGAGGGTATACTTAAAAATGGTTTATATTAGTTGTTAGATTAGACTTGTGCTATGATTTAACTTGGGAGTTTTGGAGTGAATCAAAACACTTGTTCACAACCTATAATTCAAGAGTCAAATGGGTGTGTTTATCAAACAAATACAGTAAGCTTTGAGGTGTGGCATAGAAGGCTTGGTCATTCTACTAGACAAGTGCTAAGACAAATGTTCAGAGAGATTGGAAAGTCTAGAACAAAAATGGTTGATGAGTTATTTTGTCCTGATTATACGTTTGGTAAGAATCACCAAAGATCTTTTCCTAGTTCTGAGTCTAAAGCTTCAAAACCTTTGGAACTAATACATAATGATTTCTAGGGACCTTCACTGTTGTTTCAAAAGAAGGGTATAGATATTATGTTTATTTTATTGATAATTTTTTTAGATTCACTTAGATCTTTCATTTGAAATAGAAGTCAAAGGTGAGGGATATTTTTGTTCAATTCATAAACTAATAGAATGACAGCAAATTATGATACTTTAAAGTGATTAGGTATAAGAGTACATGAGTCTAGTGTCTTATCTAAGTGATAAGGGTGTTTTTTTTAAGCATATTTATCCTCGTACTCATCAACAAAATAAGAGAGCAGAGAGTAAACATAAGCATATAGTAGAAACTAGGTTAGTGCTTTTGTCACAAATTGGAATGTTATTAAATTAGTGGTGGTTAGCCTTTCAGAATGTTGTCTTTATGATAAATAGACTGCCTATTGTAGTGTTGAACAATTAATCTTTATTTCAAGTTTTATTCAATAAAACATTAGATTATTCCTTACTAAGAATGTTTGGTTGTGTCTGTCACCCTTGTTTGAGACCATATAATAGGCATAAGTTCTCCTTTCACATTAGAAAATGTGTGTTTGTTTGGTATAATTTGGTGCACAAAGGTTATATATGTTTAAATTCCTCTAGAAACTTGTTCATTGCTGCAAATGTAAATTTCAATGAGATTGATTTCCCATATAAGACTAATCCTCAGTTTCAAAAACTCACAAATGCCATGAGTCATAACAAGTAAGTGTCTTAGGTTACCTTAAGGAGTGTTTTTCTACCTAAGTCAGAGGGTTTGTTTAAAACACAAGAATTAAGTCTATCTAAAATCGGTGGTCAAGCCAAGAGTCCAAATCAAAATTTATGTCATTCACCAAATCAATCTGATCAATCTAACTTCATTTCAGAATCCATAAACAGAAATCTGGGTGTGTAGGAAGTGGTTAAGTAATCAACTGATAGTTTTAAGGAATTGAAAGAATTGGCTTCAGAGTCTTCTAAAGTCATGAATTCTTATGATTCAAAGAAAACAATTGTAGTAGAAGTTATGTTACCAGATGTAAAGGAAAATGATGTTTTGAAAGGAGGAAATTCTAGACTAGAAAAAGAAAGGTATCCAATGATAACAAGGTCTAAAACAAGCTCCTTACCAGCACTAAGGGTGTTTGTGTGTAACTTGGATGACTTATATTGAGAAAGCCAAAGACAATAGATAAAGCTTTAATTAAGCCACAGTGGGTTGAAACTATGAAAGCTAAATTTAAATAGAGAATAAGATTTGTGAGTTAGTACCAGTGAACAAGGATATGAATGTAGTAAGGCATATATGGGTGTATAAAAGAAAACTTAATGCTGATGGGTCATTGCAAAAATTTAAAGCCAGACTAGTACCGAAAGCTTTTCAATAGAATCTAGAGATGGACTATTTAGAAACTTTTAGTCTTGTGGTGAAGTATGTTACTATAAAAGTTATCTTGTCATTAATATTGTCACAAAATTAGAAAATACATCAAATTGATGTGAATAATGCATTTCTAAATGCGGAGTTAAAGGAGGTGATATATATGGCTTAACCACAAGGTTGGTATGAGAAACTAAAGGCTACACTTTTGGAAAAATGATTCACAAATTTAGTATTTGACGCAAGCCTTTTTCTATTGAAGAATGAAAAGGTGATAATGTATGTTCTAGTTTATATAGATGATATTTTGTTGACTATAACACATTTAGAATATATAAAAGATTTAGTGATTGAGTTGAATGAGAAATTTTCTTTATAGAAACTGGATTGTCTTAGTTATTTTTTGGGGATGAAAGCATACAGAATTGGTAAAGGTTTGCATTTAAGGCAAACAAAGTATGCAAGTGATTTACTTGTAAAACAAAAATGACAAAAGCACATTCTTGTTATACTTCATTGGCAATAGGTACCAAGTTGCATATTGAAGATAGTAATTCAATTACCCAACCTTGTTTAGGAGTACAATAGGAGTATTATAGTACTTAACACCAACAATACTTGATTTAACTTTTGTTGTCAACAAGCTGAGTCATTTTCTAAAAGCTCCTACATAGTTACAATGGTAAGCTTGCAAAAGGGTGTTAAGGTTGAAAAACTTTAATGGCTAGGGAAATAATACTAGAGGGGGAGGGGGGGGGGGGGGGAATAGGATTATTTAAAAAATCTAATACAATTAACATAACAAATACAACAATCACAATACACAACAATCATAATAAAGAGAGAAAGAGTTTAGAGAATGCTCAGCCGGTTTATAGAGGTTCGGAGCTTTGAACATAAGCCTCTTATGTCCTCTTCCTCAATCAAACCTAATTTAAGTTTTCACTATCTTTCGAACGCGAAGATACAATAGTTTTTCAACAAGGGAATTTCACCTTTTTACAGTAGGAATATTGATGTGAAAGAAATTGATTTTTGCCTCTAAATAGGCTGAAAATCCAATAAAGAATATAGTTCTCTCAAGTATAAGAATTTGTAAGCTTTGGAGAGAAAATGAATGAGTAATGAGTGAAGAGCTAGTAGAGTAAGTAGATTGATTGTCTATTTCGTTTCTCTAACCTTCTTCACTTCAAATATGTCTCCTTTTATACCAAATTTATTACCTGAATTAGCAAGGATCTGTTTGCCTAGCTTTTTATCCGTTGAAGTAGTTGAAAAAATATGCTTTGTAATAAATTTTCTGTGTGCACAGTCATACTCATCGAGTGCACGGTCGTGCTTGTTGTATTTATGGCCTCAATCAAACGCCCAATGATCAGATTAAACATTATCGCCAACGATGCACGATCGTGTGCCTTTGACACACTGACGTGCTTCATGCCTTCATGATTTTTTGCTTAAAATTCCAAAAGCTCACACGACATTGGTACACGATTAACATACTGGCATCACACGAGACATCTTTTGCTTTCATACGGTCGTGTGTCATCTCTGCATGATCGTGTGTTTGCTATATGCCTTTAAGCTTCATGCATGATCAACCTTAAACGACTCCTTTGGTAGTGCTCTTCATTCTTCATAACGCACGGTTGTGTATCTATTACGTGTACGATCGTACATTGACTGGCTTACTTTGACTTCATGCATGACTCCATTATAGGACCTGATGTCCCGTGCCCTTCATGAATTATACACACGGTCATATATTCAAAATACGCACGGTCGTGTGCTTGACTCTAAAGCTTTGACTATGCATGGTCATCTTGCACGGTTGAATTGATGGTGCTTTAATCGTGTTGTGCATACATACGATCGTGTATAATAAACACACGTCTGTGTTGGTCTTGAAATTTTTCTTCAATTTACACAAAACCTAGTACGGTCAGGTGCACAGTCCCATATTCTGGACACACAAGAAGCCATTGGGTCAAACACGGTTGTGCTAAAGTAGCACATGGTCATGCGAGACCTATAATCTGTAAAAATAAAGCTTTTCTCCCTTCTTTTGTCATAGATTAATTCATGCAAGGAATTTATTAGCAATTTAAGTATATTTTTATCATCATTAAAACATCAAAGGTTCAACAATCTCCCTTTTTTTGATTAATGACAAAAATATGTGATAATTTATGAAATTGATTATAAACTAAGGATTTAAAAAATACTCCCCCTCACTTTAAGCATCAATTTTAACATATTATATTCACTTTTACCCATTCTCCCCTTTTTTTTCCATTAATAAAAAAATTTGACAGAGTCTCCCCTATTTTTCGAAGGTTTCCCAAAACAAACAAACAAAAATAAAACTCCCAATATAGCAATAATCCTCACCAACTTCTTTAATGCACCAAATAATCAAACAATCACCAAATATCAATACATCACCAATAATAATTACTCCCAATGCATCAATCAATTATCAAAAACATCAATATCAATAAGCAAAAATCATTAGCAGTAAGAAATTGGAAATATCACCAAGGTATAAGTGCAATCAAATATAAGTCAAAACAGCATAAAAAGATAAACAAGCAATGATGAGTATCTGTTCCTCAATGATAGTTTTGAAAACATAAAATGCAATACAAATGAATATGTTAAATTAAGGCTCAAGTGGCATCGAGGGTTGCTGCTGGGGAGGGAACTGGTTGGCCATGGCATCAAGAACATCAACCCGAGATTCAAGCAAGGCAATGCGAGTGGAAAATTCATCGCGAAATACTTGAAATTCTTGGCGATGGTCCTTAAGATCATTGACGAGCAGATCCACTTTCTCATCCATCCGTTTGGATAACTTGATAAGGACTTGAAGCTCAGAAGGTAACTATACCTCTGGACCCACTTTAGGACGAGCTCGTCTCCCTTTACGAGGGCTATCTTAGCCACAAAAGGGGTAATAGATGGACCAATCGAAGGCTCATGGTTACTAACTTAAGCAAGCAATCTCCACCCATTTTTACCATTTTTTTCGATTACCTTTATACGGTAAAGTACATCGACATTCAACATATAAGAGTCCTCAAATAGAATCTGAAACTCTTTATATCCATCAACGGCTATACCCAACTTTTCAGTGATGAAAGTGATTAACATGCTGAAGTCAATCGAAATTTTTTCCTTAATGTTGTTTGACTGTATATCATTGAACTTGTTAATTATCTAACGAGTTGTATCGATTTGATGTCCATTCATGGTAGCTTCCATTACAACGATGTTACTAACATTTATGTTTTTTTTTTTTGTGTTCATACATATGTTCAAAGTATAGTTCATTATCCGATGAAAAATTCGCATGGCTGGATTAACTAATGCTGATGCCTTAGCCTTCTGTGTCTCATAAAATCCAGAGCCACTGAGTTGAGTCCAAATGAGCTGAGAGCTATACTCGTATGGAAAGTCTAAAATGCCCTTGACATCACATTACAACCAATCACCTAATTGATCAGTTGTAACCACCCAATCTCTATTTCGTAAACGAAAACACAGGGTATGATCTATTATAGTTCCCCGTGCATCCTGTTTTAGTGTCAACGAACTATAAAATTCATATATAAGATTTTCGTAGGCATCATTCCTCATATAAAACACTCTATTTAATTTTACAACATCAATTAAGTTTGTAACTTCATGTAATAATCCATTTTCGCGTAAAATTCTACTATCCAAGCATCTACCTACATAAATTGATTTCTTTATTAACTTGGAGAGAAGTACTTTTGTTGTTTCGATGAACACACGATGCCGAATGGATTTTCTGCCCTTGTGAAGCTTCTTGAAGGACTAGAACGGGTTGGGAGCTTCAATCTTGAAGACATGATGATTTGGGTATGAAATGTATGAAAATGAGAGATTTTGAGTGTGTTTGGAAAATCAATCTCAAAATATGAGAAAATGCAAGAGAAACTTGTAAAAACAAGTTTAAAAGCAAATGAAGGTAAGAAATTTGAGCAAATTTGATGCAAAATTGAGAGAAAGATGAGAGAAATTGCAGCCTAGGGTTTATATTTTGCGTGAAAATTTGAAAATGAAGCAGATTTGCTAATATAAATGCAAACTCACAACCGTGTTTTGCTACTACACGGTCATGTGTTACCTTTATTTTTGTGACGTTCCTTATTCTACACGATCGTGCATACGATAGTTACACGGTCTTGTTTTTGCAAAAAATTTCAAAAAAATAAAATTTTAAAACGTATGCCCGTGTGGTTTTCATGATGTAGGTGCAGCTTAACTGTGAATTTTAAAACACAACTCATGGTCGTGTTATAATGGAACACACGGTCGTGTGTGGCATGCTAGAGCATACCTATGCATTCTTGTAACACGCGGTCGTGTGTGACCAAAATCACACAAACCTGCACTTTTTAGAAATCTGCACAAGTTTGAGAATGCATGCACAAAATACCTTTAGTCATGAAAACTTGGATATTTTGATTTAATGAGGTTTTGCTATATGAACGAGGTTGTCGATTGATGTCAACCATAGAATTGTATTGATTCAACTCGAATTTGTATTCAAAGCAAGCACAAACAAACATATATATATATATATATATATATATATATATATATATATATATATATATAAAACCAATCATTTTTACAAATCCAATCAATGCCACATTTTCATATGTATATATATATCCAACCATTCAATCAAGACAACAAACAACTATCATGCAATCAACAAAAACTGAGTTATTAGACACTTACTTAGCTTGCATCAATCATTCCAAGCTCCCTCCTTATATAAGCAAACTTTTCTTTGTCTAGGGGCTTGGTAAAAATGTCAGCTAGCTGGTGGTTAGTATCAATAAATTCAAGTACAATATCACATTTGTTAGCATGATCTCGCAAGAAGTGATGCATAGTATCTATGTGCTTTGTTCTAGAATACAATATTGGATTTTTCGAAAGTTGCATTGCACTAGTATTATCACAAAAGATAGGAGTTTTTACTTTTTCAAAATCAAAGTCTGAAAGTTGTTGTTTCACCCAAAGAATTTGAACACAACAACTAGCCGTAGAAACATATTCAGCTTCCATAGTAGAAGTTGCAACCGAATTTTTACTTTTTTGAAAACCATGAAACTAGCATGTTTCCCAGAAATTGACACATGCCACTAGTGCTTTTCCTATTTATCTTACAACCTCTGAAATCAGTATATAAAAAAGTACGTAATTCAAATATTGAGTTCTTAGGGTACCATAAACCAACAGTCGGTGTTCCCTTAAGATATCTTAAGATTTGTTTTACCGCATTCAAATGCGATTCCTTAGGATTTGCTTGGAACCTAGTACACATGCATACACTAAACAAAATATTGGGCCTATATGTAGTTAAATATAGTAATGCACCTATCATGCTTCTATATGTTTTTGTATCAATATTTTTACCTTCTTCATCTTTGTCAATCTTTATTGAAGTGCTCATTGAAGTTGGTTGTTCCTTGGCCTCATGCATATTTAACCTTTTAATGAGGTATTGAGTATACTTTGATTGAATAAGCAAAGTTTTTTCCTTCATTTGTTTGATTTGCAACCCAAGAAAGTAATTTAACTCTCTCATCATGCTCATTTCAAACTCCCCCTGTATCATCTTAGAAAAATCTCTACATAGAGATTCATTAGTAGCACCAAAGATGATATCGTCAACATAAATTTGAGCTACTATGATATCTTGCTTATGTCTTTTAATAAATAAGGTGGTATCCATCTTGCCTTTTGAAAAACTATTTTCAATTAAAAATGAGCTCAACCTTTCATACCAAGCTCTAGGAGCTTGTTTCAAATCATAAAGAGTCTTCCTTAATTTGAAAACATGATTTGGAAAATTTGGATTTTCAAAATCGGGAGGTTGTTCTACATATACCTCCTCTTGAATGAAACCATTTATAAACGCACTTTTAACATCCATTTGAAAGAGTTTGAAATTCAAATGACATGCATAAGCAAGTAATATCCTAATTTCCTCAAATCTAACTACGAGGGCATATGTTTCATCGAAATCAATACCTTCCTCTTGAGAGTAGCCTTTGGTAACTGTTTTAGCTTTGTTTCTTGTAACAATTCTAGATTCATCCACCTTGTTTTGGTATACCCATTTTGTGTCGATGGTGGGATGATTTGTTGGCCTAGGAACTAGTTCCCAAATTTAGTTCCTCTCAAATTGATTCAACTCTTCTTGCATGGCCAACACCCAACTCTCATCCTTCAAGACTTCATCCACCTTCGTAGGTTCCATTTGTGACAAGAAGACCACAAACTCACAAGTATTTTTTATTAAAGCTCTTGTCTTTACCCCTTATGATGGGTCACCAATGATTTTCCCTCTTTAACTTTATCTTTCACTCTTGGGAAGGAAATCTCTTTTTGCACTACTTGTGGTTGCATAAGTATGTCATCTTGAGGTGCTTCCATAATTTGAATTTCTTCTTCTTTTGGAGTGGGGCCATCATTTAGCTTGAGATATTCCATAAGCTCTACTACTTCATCATCATTTGACCTATCTACACACTTAGAAGAAGACTCATCAAATAACACATGTATAGATTCTTCAATAACAAGTGTCCTTTTGTTGAAGACTTTATACGCTTTGGAGGTGGAAGAATATCTTAGGAAAATTGCTTCATCCGATTTGGTATCAAATTTTTCTAAGTTATCCTTTCCATTATTGAGTACAAACCGTTTACAACTAAAAGGATGAAAATATGCAATATTAGGTTTTTTCCCTTTAAATAATTCATAAGGAGTTTTCTTAAGAATTGGCCTAATCATAGCTCTATTAATGATGTAACATGATGTGTTTATGGCTTTTTCCCAAAAAGATTTTGGCAAATCATGTTCACACAACATAGTCCTAGCCATTTCTACTAATGTTTTATTTCTTCTCTCAATAATTCCATTTTGTTGAGGTGTCCTAGGGGCTGAAAAATTATGTTCAATGTCATGCTCATTACAATATGATTCAAAATCTGAGTTTTCAAATTCTTTTCCATGATCACTCCTAATGTAAGTAATTGCATAACCTACTTGGTTTTACAATTTTCTAATGAATGGCGCAAACATTTTAAATGCATCATCTTTATGTGCAAGCAACAAAACCCATGTGAATTTTGAAAAATCATCAACTATTACAAAGTAACAACGTTTTCCTCCTAAACTCATGGTTCTTGAAGGTCCACACAAATCCATATGCAACAATTGAAGTGGTCTAGATGTAGAAACATAATTTTTACTTTTAAAACTTGATCTAGTTTGTTTTCCTAAGGCACATACATCACAAATTCTATCTTTTTTGAAAACAAGTTTTGGCAAACCTTTAACTAAATCCTTTCTAGATAGTTTTTCCAAAACATCAATGCTAGTATATCCTAATCTTATATGCCACAACCACATGTCTTCCTCTTTCGTTGACATGAGACACAAATCATTTGATGCAATATTATGTAAATCAATTACATACATATTTGAATGTCTATGTCCAATGAATGCAATATTGTTAGTGCTTTTATCAATGATTTCACAACATAAAATATGAAAGCATACTTTGAAACCCTTATCACATAATTGGCTAATACTTAGCAAATTATGTTTAAGGCCTTTAACATACAATACATCATTGATGATGAGAGAAGAGTTACCTATAGAGCCAATTCCAACAACCTTCCCTTTTGAATTATCTCTAAAGTTCACATTTCCTCTATCATTTTCCCTTAAAGATGTGAAGAGGTTTTTGTTTCCAGTCATGTGTCTTGAACATTCACTGTCCAAGTACCACTTGCTTGATTTCTTACTCTTGACTTCCAAGCACACTTACACAATAAATACATTTAAGTCTTCTTTGGTACCCAAATGGTTTTGGGTCTAGGAAGGTTAGTTTTAATTGTCCCTTTAAGAACCTAAACATTTTTTATCTTATAAGATTTGTCATTCCTAATTGGATATCTTCTAAAGGTATGTCCTAAATAAGAACAATATTTGCATTTCATTTCAAGAGTTTGAGGTTTCTTTAAAGGTTTATAGATGTTTATAAAAGGATTACCCCTATTATATCCTAAACCTTCTTTATTTAAGCCACATCTTTGAGATGCAAGCATCTCATCTAATCTTTTAGTTCCTATTTTAAATTTTTATAAGATTTCATTTGAACTAGTTAGTTTAGAACTTATATCAACATTTGTTATCTTAAGTGACTCTAAATCATTTTCAACTCTAGTTTTTTCATCTAATGCAGTTTTTAATTCATTTTTGATTTCATCATTTTCATTTACAATCTTTTCCAAACTCAACCTCAAACTAACCTTTTCTTTCTTCAACATTTTATTCCTAGAGCTGATATTTTTGAATTCTAGTAATAATGAATCAAAAGCATCTTATAATTCATTATAAGAGCATGAGTTGGATTCATATACCTCTTCATCCTCAGAATCATTTTTGGCCATAAAGCACAAGTTGGCCCTTTCTTCTTCATCACTATCATCACTTGAATCATCACTGCCACTCCAAGTGGCAGCTAATGCCTTCTTCTTGAACTTTTTTTCAGCATTCTCCTTCTTCTTTTTCTTCAGCAATGGACAATATTGTCTAATGTGTCCTGGCCTTTTACATTTGAAGCAAATGACATCCTTGTCATTCTCTTCTTTGTCTGTCCCTTTTGGTTTGAAATTGTTTCTCCCCTTTATTCTCTTATTCTTTGACAGGAACTTACCAAACCTTCTTGCTAATAAACTTATATCCTCTTCATCCATTGAAGATTCTCCTTCTTTCTCTTCTACTACTTTTAAAGCAATACTCTTGGTGTTCTTGCTTTCATCCTCTTTTGGTTTCCTTTTCATTTCAAAGGTGAGCAAGCTTCCGATTAGTTCGTCCATTCACAATTTTGTTAAATCTTTAAATTCTTTTATGACAATCACTTTCATTGTCCAAGATTCTGATAAGTATCTCAATACCTTCTTAACCAATTCTATATTTTCAAATCTCGTCCCCAATCCTTTTAAATCATTTACTAGATTCAAAAACCTCTTGTACATATCTGTTATGCTCTCGTTCATCTTCATTTTGAATAACTCATATTCTCTAAACAGTAGCTCGATCTTTGATTCCTTGACCTAACTTGTTCCTTCATGTGTGGTTTATAGGATAATCCATACTTCCTTAGCTGATACACATGATGATACTCTATTGAATTCTGTGGAATCCAAAACACAAAATAAGATATTGATAGTCTTGGCATTCAAACTTAACAATTTTTCATCTTTATCGATATATTCGTTTTCATCTTTGGGTAAATTAGTTCTAGGGTCTAGGGGAAAAAAATCACCATGTTCAATAATTTTTCATAACTTATAATCTAGTGATCTTATGTGCAATCTCATTCTAATCTTCCATTAAGTGTAATTTACACCACAAAACAGTGGTGACCTAGTTGTGCATTGTCCCTCACTAAAAACGGGTGTGGAAGTGCTAGCCATTTTCCTACGGATCTTTTACTCTAAAATCATTAGATTTTACAAACTTTCTAGAGTCCTGCTCTGATACCAATTGAAAAAATTTAATGGCTAGGGAAATAATACTAGAGGGCGGGTGAATAGGATTATTTAAAAAATCTAATGCAATTAACACAACAAATACAATAATCACAATAAAGAGAGAAAGAGTTTAGAGAATGCTCAACTGGTTTATAAAGGTTCAGAGCTTTGAACACAAGTCTTCACGTCCTCTTCCTCAATCAAACCTGATTGAAGTTTCTACTATCTTCCAAACCCGAAAATACAATAGTTTTTCAACAAGGAAATTTCACCTTTTTTACAATAGGAATATTGATGTGAAAGAAATTGATTTTTGCCTCTAACTAGACTGAAAATCTAATAAAGAATACAATTCTCTCAAGTATATGAATGTGTAAGCTTTAGAGAGAAAATAAATAAGCAATGAGTAAAAAGTAAGTAGAGCAAGTAGATTGATTTTCTATTTCGTTTCTCTAACCTTCTTCACTTCAAATATGTCTCATTTTATACCAAACTTATTACTTGAAGTAACAAGGATTTGTTTGCCTAGCTTCTATCCATTGGAATGGTTTAAAAAATATGTTTTGCAATAAATCTTCTAAGTGCACGGTCGTGCTTGCTGCATTTATGGCCTCAATCAGACTTCCAACGGTTGAATTAAACATTACTGCCAATAGTACACGGTCGTGTGCCTTTGACGCACGGATGTGCTTTATGCCTTCATGATTTTTTGCTTAAAATTCTAGAAGCTCACACGACATTGGTGCACAGCTAACACACTGGCAACACACGAGGCATCTTTTGCTTTCACACGGTCGTGTGTCATATCCACATGATCGTGTATCTATTGTATGCCTTTAAGCTTCATGTACGATCAGCCTTGCACGACTCCTTTGGTAGTGTTCTTTATTATTCATAACACACGGTAGTGTATCTATTACGTGCATGGTCGTACGTTGACTGGCATCCTTTGAATTCATGCATGGCTTCATTACACGACCTAATGTCCCGTGCTCTTCATGAATTGCACACACGGTCGTGTGTTTGAAATACGCATGGTTGTATACTTGACTCTAAAGCTTTGATTATGCACGGTCATTTTGCACAGTTGAATTGATAGTGCTTTAACCATGTTGTGCATGCACATAGTCGTGCTTAATGAACACATGCCCATGTTATTCCTGAAAATTTTCTTCGATTTTCATAGAACCTATAATGGTCGGTGCATGGTCCCGTGTTTTGGACCCATGAGAAGCCATTTGGTCAAGCACGATCGTGTTAGAGTAGCACACGGTCGTGCGAGATCTATAACCTACAAAAATAGAATTTTTCTCCCTTCTTTTTTTTATGGATTAATTCATGCAAGAAATTTATTAGCAATTTAAGCATATTTTTATCATTATCAAAACATCAAGGGTTCAACAAAGGTATATTAAAGGAACATTAGAATATGGGATAATGTTCAAACATTCAAGTGTTTATCAATTGAAGCATATGTAGATGTTGATTGGGTAGTAAATTTAAATGATAGGAGAGCTACTAGGGGCTTATGTATGTATTTTGGAAAAAATCTCATCTAATGGGGTTCCAAGAAGCAGAAGATAGTTTCCTTGTCAACCACAAAAGTAAAGTATAAGTCCCTAAGTCAGGTTGTAACTAAAATAGCGTGGTTGAATAGTTTACTGGAGGAGATACTACTTACATGTTTAAGTAGAGTAGTGGTGTGGTGTGACAAGCAAAGAGCTCGATTATTAGCCTTAAATTCAGTACTACATAATTGAACAAAGCATGTAGAGATTGATGTTCACCATATTAAGAAACATGTTGCAACAAATGTTTTAGCAATTCAATATGTTCCTACCAAATATCAGGTAGCAGCCATATTTACTAAGTCATTATCAACTGCAAGGTTTATGGAATTAAGAGACAAATTGGGATTATGTACAAAACATAATGAAGAAGGAGATACTGAAGTGAAGCAAGAGAGTGAATGTTAAAACAATATATGGATTTTTTTTTATTTGATGAAATAATGGGGGTGTATGCCTGAAGTTGGATGTGGGATGGATAAATTAGATGGCATTGTTGTTCTATGAGCTTTATATTACTGAAGGTAAACTGTTGTTAACTTCAGGGAGGAAAGCTTATAGTTACAATTGGAATAATAATAATTTTTATTTGTTATTATGTCTAGCAGTTTTGTTTGTTGTGTCATTCTTCTGATCAAGTAAAAACTTGGTAATTTGTGCTCGAAGGAGAATGTGAAGAATGACTTGTGATTTTTTGTTGCAATTTTGGTTTAATGATAGATGGTAATCTCAAACGGCATTAGGAGAAGACGATACTTATTGGAGGAAAACGCAGTCGTTTTAAATAAATAATAAAAGAAGAGCACAATAGTAAGAGCTTTGCTTCTCAAGGCAGTAGAATCAGAATGCTCTCAATATGTCTTTCTTCTCTTGATTAACTAGAAAAGGGCTTAAATGTTTTTTTTTTCTTTTCTTTCTTCTTATCATAGTAGAGGTGAAGATATTTTTCGTTGATTTGATTGTTGTTGAACTAATTAGAATAAATCGAATGGTTAGTATTAATTAGTTAAGAGCAAATGGTAGGGATTATTTTTATTGCTATTTTCTTCAGGTCAAATGTATAAATCTGATTTTCTGTTGTTTTTTTATTACATGTTTAATTTTAAAGAGAAAATAAAAATCTTCTCTCTACTATTGAGGTACTATCCATATATTTTTTTTAGCATTTTGTTCTAATTTTTTATTTTCAGTGCTAATCAAACTACCACTCATATTGCTTCCAATCCAATATTTTATGAGAGGACTGAACACATAATGATAAATTGCCACTTCATTTGAAAGAAAGTCTTATCAAGATGTATACTCACTAGCCATGTTAACTCAAATGACCAATTAATAGATAATTACTAAATATTTTTAAGAGATCCTCATATTGAATATATTTATAATAAGTTTGGTGCATATAATTAATATGCTTTAGTTTAAGGGGAACAATAGAAATAACAAACAAGTTGTAGATCTTCTCGTATTAGGAATATTTATTTTAAAATTTTTTTATTTCTTTTTATACATTATTGTATCCCCATTATATTTGTAACATTATTTTACCGTCTATATATAAGTTAATCATCATCTCAATTTATAAAGTTAGTAAATTAAGCCCAAACATAAGGCCTCACTCGAAGCCCAGTTGGCTCACACCAAACCCAAAACCACTTATACCCCAACTGACGCCTGCTCTTCCAACCCATTTAATCAAGACAAAATTTGACCCACTTATACTAAACCCAACTACATACAAAAGTTGTATTATTTAGTCATACCCAACCGAATTAATTCAAATAAACCTTACCACTCAATTAGCCCAACTTCTTTTATAAAAAACAACCCAACAACCACCACACCCGGATTACAACCCCGATTGCAACCCCTTACTTCACTCCAGCCTACACCTTATCATTCACCCAAGCCGAACAAAAATTGAACACATGCCGCAATTATTCAACCCAATTAATCCCAATAGGCCTCGCACATCCACAAACCCATATTACTGTCCGCATAATCCAAGCCTATATATTCCAGCTCACCACTCCAACCCAAATTCTTAAACCCATCCAACCATGTTACCCATTGAAACCCATATCGCTCTAGCCCACATACAATCAACCCAGCCTACACACATAATCCCAAACCCAATCTATCTACCTTAACCAACTCAATTTACTTAAATTATCCAAAATCCCCAACCAAAGTAACCCAACTTTACACCAAAGCCACGACACCAATTCAAGCACTCATCTACAGCCCGACTCGCACCCACTTCCTTCACCTCTTCCATGACGCCAAAATACTGGACAAACCCTTACCACCCCGAAAGCGTCCTCCTCAACTTTAGGTGGCACCCATTACCATTACCTGACCCAAGACACCCTTTTTTCACTTCTTTTCTTCATCCTTTCCACTTAATTCATAACCCACTTTCCTTCTCCATCGTCACCTCAACGACTGTTCCTCAGCCCCTCCTTTCCTCACATAATCTCATTCTTAATTCTCTTGTCCTGCCCAATATCCATAACTCATCTTCGCTTGTCCTAACCATCACCACCACCACCACCACCACCACCAACCATGTCGTAGACATTGACAATTTTTTTTTGGCTTACTAAATTGTACCATTCGATCTGGTGAAGTTTCACTTGCCAAAAACATTCATGCTTTTATTAGTTATAGCGACCCCCGTCCCAGGTCATTATGCATTGCGAAAATACACTATAATTTATAAATAAAATAATAGTTATAGCAACTTGTAATTTATTGTTTTGACTATAGAAAGATTATGCTCTTAAACCCACGTGAGAATTAGCAAACATGAACATGACTCAGAAATTACGCTTAAATTCAACTCTCAGAATATTATCAGCCTTGTAAAATGCTAAATTAACAGTAATGGAGAATCTTAATGCCAGGAGAAATAACGTTTTCATGGTATTGTGAATGTTTTAATCATGCTTTCAAAATGTTCAAATCCCGGTATTTTTCTTCTTCAATTCTTATGAAATATATTTTGCACCATTACTATAACTTGAATTTTAAGGTGTAACATTTTATGTATAAATTTTTAATATAAATTCTCGTATAAATTGATGTATTTTAAGATAACTGAATAATTTTAAATTAAAATAATTAAAACTATTACTAATCAGACAACAGGAATATCACATCTAAATAATAGAACATTTTTTCCTATGAAAATAAATTACAAAACAAAAAAAAAAAGGGGATAATGAACGATAGTTTTTAAGCTAAAATTAGTATAACATTTCATGATATAAATCATATGAACAAATATATGAATTATACAAAATTGGTATAGAACTGTTTCTCGTACTGCGTTCCGTTCCAACCTTTATTTTCAGAAAGTGTATTATTGAAGTAGAAGAAAGGGAGAGCATTGACTTAAAAAACGTTGGTAGTTAAGTAGGTAAGGACCAAGAGAAGATGAGTTAAAGGCTTGTGAGTGTGAGACACGCTGGAGAATAATGGCTGACTATAATTAATTTAATTATTAGTAAATGAAAAAATTAATAATTAATTAACGAAACCCACAAAATTTAGAGATAGTAAAATTACGTAACACTTTGATTTTTGGTGATTCTGTTTCTCTAGAAGATAAATAAAAGTGAAGTGATGGAGAATTGGTCACGTGTGATGAATGCATGAAGTTGGGATTTGGGAATAATAATAATAACGTAGATTAGGGCAAAACCATGAAGAAGAAGAAGAAGAAGAAGAAGAGAAAAGTATCATCAACATTCGACGTAATTTTCAAACACCTAATTGCGATGAAAAGTCAAAGAAGATGGGGTCCAATTCCTAGACCATTTTGCGAATGTACGAGCTTGTATTTGGAATTCTAATTCCAACTTTCTACACTTTCCATGCAGAAAAGTGAAATCCCATTAAAATATTTCTTCTTTTTTCATTCTCTGGGTAATGCTCTATTTGTGCCTGCCAACCATGCTCATGCAATTTCTTTTATTTATTTAAATCATATGAAATCTCATCCTATGCTAATTTCAAAAAGCCTTCTTTATGGATATAAATAATTGTATTTGTAAATCCTGATTATGATGGTTCACTTTAGATTGAGAAGATGAAATTATTCTCACGCTCTCTTTTCCCACAAAACATTCTAAAAATTTAAAAACAAATGTAGAAATTAGCGAGAACATAATAATTTTTACTTAGTTTAAATTCATTTATACTTATAAAATAAATTTAGTTCAATTAAATTGTTAAATAATTTAAAAAAAACCCTTTTTGTTTACCAAATTAATTTCCAAGCTCTCTTATTGTCCATATTTAAAATATTCTGAATATCTCATTTAACTGTTCTAACTCTTTTTGAAAATTTAAGCTGAAATCTCTTCTACGCCTAATTTTATAATTCTTTCAAACACCAATTATAGAGTCACATCCCTTGATTTGAACAAATAAACTAATTTGTAAGACGAAGAAAAACAGGGAGAGTAGACACAATAATCATTTGCACGAAAAGATATAATCCTAACCAAAATAAGGTAACAAAATCAATGCCCAAAACAAGGAAATTTAGGGTTATGAATGTTTAAGAAGATGTGAAATTAAATATCCAAGAAATGTGAATAAGAGAGTAACACTTGTATAGAATCACACTACTGTGCCTAGATAACCTCTAACAAAATTGAATCTAGGCACAAAAAATAGTCAAGTATACTTAAATTTAAAAAAAAAAAAAAAAAAAACTCTAGATGTTCACACATTGATGCAACCATATGTACACATATAGTGTGAACAGTTGTATGCTTACCATGAACCAACTCTAAATACAAATATTCCTAGTTTGCCGAATACTAAGAATACTGTACATATAAATTCTTCCATGTGGTAGTTTTAAATTTCTAAAAAATATTATAGGTAAAACTTCTGGTACATTAAAATATATATGTGTTTATCATGATTGAATCAATTTAAATTGAAATTAATTAAAGGTCGAATGACATATTGCCACCCAAGGTTTCGTTTAATGACAAATTGTCATTCACAAATGTTTTAAAAGCCAAATGCCTATCTGTTGACTAAAGTCAGAAGATTATTTTTGTCTTTGTAAACTAAAATTAAAAATAAATTTTATGAAAATATTAAAATATAAATTTAAAATAAAATAATGCTAAAATAATAAAATAAATAAATAAAAATTTTAAAAAATAAATAATTAAAAAAACAACTATTGTCGCCAGTGGTGGTGATCGTATTTAACCTCATTAGGTGGCCGACTTTAATCTCACCAAAAATCTAATAGAGGTGGCTAAATCTGTCCATTTTCGCCGTCCAAAATGGCTAGCAACGACCAATGTCAAGTATTCAAGTCATTTTCGACCTTCTTCGATGGTGGAGGCTGGCAATAGAACCAGTTGCCTCTGTCAGATTTTTGGTCGTTTTTGCCATCATAGCAATTAGATTCAGTTGCCAATAGAACCAGTGGTCACTTTCGGCCACTTGGTAAGGTCTAAGGTTACCACCGTTGTCGCTTTTTTAATAATTTGTTTTACCTTTTTAAATTTCTATTATTTTTTAAAATTTTTTATTCTTATTTTAATATTTTTTATTTTAAATTTATTTTTAATATATTAAATTTTATTTTAATATTAATATTATTGAATTTTATGAAGGATATTTTGTTTTTTTCACAAGAAAATGTTGTATACTTAGCTTTTTAAACTTTCATAATTAAGAGTTTGTCATTTAAGGAAATCTCGGGTGGAACTTTGCCGTTTGGCCTTAATAAACTGAGGAAGGTAACGTGTCACACATACAAAATTATTATTATATCTATATACTGAATTTATCTTTATAGTCAATTATGAAGAAGATATAGGAGCAGGATGGTTGGATAAGAATTGTAATGTATGATTCAAGTGAATAAAATTATGCATACACATCAAGTTGTGATCTTAATGTGTATTTCAAACTTTCTACCTAATTCCATGCCTTGAGTTTGAAAAGTATTGGTGGGACACCCAACTCTATAAAATCTCTCCATCATTATTCCCATAGAATTAATCATTCTTCTACATTAATTAATTTATATAATTGAAACACGTAAATATATACAAAGTTTGGATTGAAGTCATCCAATCGTTTCAAACTTAATTCTTTGACCTAATTTCCTAATAATTTTGTAACGTCAATGGATCATACTGGTCATTTTATAAAAGTTATTGTCTATGATTTTTATAAAACATTGGATACTATTATATATATGACATCTAAAAAGAGTTAAAATATTAGGCATAGTTTAGCTGTTCTTAAATATAGGAGGACAAAAGTCTAATATTTGGACTAAAATTATACACAATGAATAACCTTTAATGCTAATGTCTCTTTCAATTTTGACAATGCCCTAGGCTAGGGGAAGCTGAGTGGAGGTCAAATTTAAGTTATAATTTATAAAAATAAAAAAATATATTGTAGATGACCTTTTTGACAAACAATATAAATAGGCTTGCAATTGGCAAGTAAAAGAGAAATATGTCAAAGTGTAGTAGGTCATATTATTAATAAAATCACGTGGGAGCGATGCACGGGTCCTTTAAAAAGTTGGATCAGATCAAGTCAAGAAACAGATTTCTCTTTAGCTCCTGAAATGACGGGCTAGGTTCACAAATTCCAGATTATAATTAGTCAATCAAGGAATATGTGTAGAAAAGAATATAAATAAATTCCTATTCCTAAACTACACTATGAATGAGTCACAATATGATGTAAATAAGTTTCTGACTTGATACAAAATGGATCAGCTTCATTCATGGATATTTATTGTCTAAGGAACTAACTTGATACAATCAATAAGAACTTTAAATAAGAAGTTCGCCATGAAAATAGGGACTGATTATGTTATGAGAATTGGCTCCTCTGTGGGTTACTTGACTTGAGACCCAGTCGAAGAGTTTTGGATTATTGAAAATGTAAGCACAGCACGTAAATTATGTATCTTAGAACCCCGTCAATCGTTTCTTCTTTCTCATTCTTGACTTGGTGAAAAGCAACGAGCTCATGATTACATTTTGCTCTTCAAAACACCAAGCCATTCAAAGTTGATGCATTCTCCGAGCTAATTTCCAGGGAAATAACGTACAAATATACAACTTTAAACTAAGCTACGTTATTTTAGTAATTTTTAATTTTTATTATTTGTTGGGGTTTCCTTGGTTTATAGGCTTTACTATTATTTTGTTATTTTGCAGACTGCAAGGTTAACAGATAAGTTAACAAAGCAGTTGTAAGTTTATCAATTTTTGAGTGTGCTTTTCTTTAGTTTTATTTTGCTTCTGGTGGGAAATTTCTAAGTTTTACAATTGGAACTAGTGCTAGTAAGTAATTTTGAAATTCGACATAATTTAGAGGGAAAAAACAATCTTGGGTTGTATAGATTTTAGATGTAACTCTTTTGGAATATGAAGATCTACAGAAGTTGTAGATTAGGGATTTATAATAACAACCTATTACACCAGTAATTTTAACTCGTGAAGTAACGTTCTAGGGAAGCAATTAACTATAGAAGCAATGACTTGCACCTTGACTTGCCAATAGATATCCCTCACTAGAGAACATGATCATTCTTTCTACTTCAAGCCTGTGATGCAAAATAATAACTTTCTATCGATTTAAAATTCATTGTTATCTTATCTTTAATAAATAATATATTAGAAAGTTAAATTTTAAATTTGAAATATAACCAATAAAATTGTAACTCATTCCTGTCATTCATAAATTTAAATCATTCCTAAAGGAAGAGGGAGGCAGAGAAAAGAAAAGAGACAAAAAAACCAAATAGCAAATTGGGTTTACAAACTTTTTATAACTAATATTTGACACTCATGACTAGATAAGCAAGCTTACTGCTACTTTAGGGCATTCCTCCAAAATCAAGTAATTCTTAGGATATCAATTTTGTAATCTCTATTCGCTTTCTATTGAAACTTTATTAAAATGATTAATAACATAGTCATAGATGTTGATTCCTGAGCAATAGACAAAACTATATTAAAAAAACATTTTTATGTTCAATTCTCTCTACATTTTATTTATCTCACCATAACTAATTTAACTTATCGTACTTAAGACTCGCAATTGAGTATATTAATTGATTATGACAGTTTTCATAACATGTTATAACAAAACTATAATATAGTGGTCATTTTTTAGCAACGTTTGTTTAAATAGTGTAAAAAACCTGTATAATATTTTTTATCGGTATTTATATCATGGTTAATACAATTACCCTTATAATACTCATTTTTAGCAGTGTTTTTTTTTTTTTCTAAATTCCAGTATTAGGGTGTTAAAAACGCTGGTGTAAATGTCAATAGCAGTGTTTTTTTAAACCCAGTAAAAAACATTTAAAAGCACTACTAAAGCTCCATATTTTTCCTAAAATTCATGATCATCTTCTTCGATGCTAACATTTTCATCCTGCTATCCTCCATTGCACTAAAAACTTGTTGTAATATCTCGATTTTTGAAGACAATTTCGATCATCCTTTGTCATGCTAAAAACCTATTGTCATCATCATTTGCTGACGATCTCGCCACCTGTAATCTCACCCAAAAAAGGTCAGTTTTTGATTAAGGTTTACGGTTTATTTGTTGTTGTGTTTGATAAATTGCTAAAATTCAATCAGTTAGAGGGTTGGTTTGTATGTATTATTAAAGTGTATTTATTTTCACATGATTTTAGAGGAGTAGTCTGTACTTTGGAATGAGTGTTATGCTATGTTTGCTTAGGTTTTGGATAAAGATTGAGTTTCATAGTATGAATGCATTCATCTGAATGACTGAAGCAATTTATTGTGATGTTATGTACATGAATTCCCTTTTTCATGTGAGAATGCATACTTGTAAATTCCCTCCAATCTGAAGAGTGCCCATTGTTCTTAAATTAAAGAAAATGGAACAAATATTTACATTAAGGATTCTCTCTTGAATTTTTAAAAATTTTCGTGACAATGTATTTTATTGTATAGTTATAATTTATTTTCTTGATTATTATATATGTTAATGACAGTCAAATCATTCTAATAATAATCAAATCAGATAAATTAAACCCATTTGTAACATAGAAAATTAAACTTTTTTATCAACAAAATTTGTCAGTATAATTTACCTGAACATCACCAGTTAAAATTGTTCCCTTGTGGCCTGCAAAATCATGATGAGTGATTCTTCACTAGATTCCAAGCACCTTAAAGGTAGTTTATAACTATCCTATTATCAGATAACTTTATGAACACAACATGCTTAAATTTACCTGTAACATATATGTGACAGTCTCAAAACCTCTGTGTGAATCGCAGGACGGGATGCTGAACAAGACCCAAAAAAAAAAGAAACATTTGAAGTCTCAATACCAAATCTACT
>JAJEJH010001322.1:0-30885 GCA_026122585.1 Anacardium occidentale
GATTTTGAGATCAAAGATGAGATTCTGAGATTCAGGGGCCGAGTTTGTGTTCCCGAGGACTCAGAGTTGAGGCAGAGAATCTTGTCAGAGGCCCATAGTTCAACGTATTTGGCACATCCGGGCAGTACCAAGATGTACCAAGATCTGAGGAGGAACTTCTGGTGGTCTGGCATGAAGAGAGATATAGCAGATTTCGTGGCCAGATGTTTGGTATGCCAGCAGGTTAAGGCCGAGCATCAGAGACCATCAGGGTTATTACAGCCATTGAGTGTGCCTGAGCGGAAATGGGAGAGCATTTCCATGGATTTCATATCCGGATTACCCAGAGTCAGAGAGAGATTTACTGGTATTTGGGTCATAGTGGACAGGTTGAGTAAATCTGCTCACTTTCTTCCAATCAGAGATGGTATGTCAACTGATCAGTTGGGTCGGTTATATGTCAGGGAGATTGTCAGATTGCATGGAGTTTCCAGAGTGATTGTGTCAGATCGTGACTCCAGATTTTTGTCAGCTTTCTGGAAGAGTTTGCAGAGAGCACTTGGGACTCGTTTACATTTCAGTTCGGCTTATCATCCTCAGTCAGATGGTCAGACTGAGAGAGTGAATCAGATTCTGGAAGATATGCTCAGAGCGTGTTGTTTAGACTTCCAGACGAGTTGGGTTAACTTGTTGCCATTGATGGAGTTTACATATAATAATAGTTATCAGTCAACTATTCAGATGGCTCCATTCGAGGCACTTTATGGCAGAAAGTGCAGATCTCCTTTGCACTGGGATGAAATTGGTGAGAAAGACTCAGTATCAGCAGTAGTGGGTCCAGAGATGACTCAGCAGATGATTGAGCAGATCAGAGTAATCAGGCAGCGAATGAAACAAGCCCAGGATCGCCAAAAGAGTTATGCAGATGTGAGACGTAAGGAGTTAGAGTTTGAGGTCGGGGATTTTGTATTCCTGAGAGTTGCTCCTTACCGTCATGTGTTAAGATTTGGCAAGAAGGGCAAGTTGGCTCCTAGGTTCATCGGACCTTATGAGATCCTGGAGAGAGTTGGCCCAGTTGCGTACAGGTTAGCATTGCCGGCCAGTATGGACAGATTCCATGATGTCTTCCATGTGTCTCAACTGAGGAAGTACATCAGAGATCCTTCTCATGTGCTAGAGCTTCCAGAGTTGGAATTGGCAGAAGATCTGAGTTATCAAGAGATGCCAGTTCAGATCATAGACAGAAGGATTAAAGTTCTCAGAAATAAAGAGATTCCTTTGGTCAGAGTTCTGTGGAGGAATCAGAGTGTGGAAGAGTCCACGTGGGAACTGAAATCTGAGATCAGAGATCGGTATCCCGAGCTTTTCAGGTAATTCCGAGGACGAAATTCTTATAAGAGGGGGAGATTGTAACATCCCAGGTTCGGGGTCAGTTTGAGATTTCTGAGTTTTCTAGGGTTGTGTGTGAGTTTTAGGGTGAAAGGGGAGTTTTTCTTAAGTTTGAGGGCTTGTGCATGGATCCGTTTGGGAGGATTTACATGCGAGCGCGGGAAAATGGCATTTTTGTAATTTTTCTGGGATGCACGACCGTGCGTGGTAGATGCACGCCCGTGCATGAGCATTTTTCCAGCTGTCTTGAGTTTAAGTCGCGCTTATCCGTTTCCAAACTCATTTTTCACCCAAAGTTTCGTTTGATTTTCAGAGGATCTCAACCTTAGAAGTGGTGAGCAGCTTCCAGGAGCTTCCAATCCAGCTCGATCTTGAGTTCTTCTTGAGAGAGAAAGATGTCTAAAGGTAGGTGCTTCTTTCCTCTTTCCCTTGTGTTTTGATTCGGTTTGATGTTTGCTTTATACATGAGATGTGTTTCCAGCATGCTTGTGATGTTCTCCATGTGTGCTGATGATGATTTGAGATGATTATTTTGATGATTTATACTTATTCGCATGTGATGTGTGAGAAAGTATGTTTATATATGTTTTGAGATTGGGTTGGATGATTGCTTGGCATGTGAATTATGTTTATTTCGTGTTTGGGTTGTGTTTTTGGCCGGAATCATATGGATTCCGAGTGGTCATGGAGGTACAGAGCAGGACGCACGCCCGTGCACCCGAGCGCACGCCCGTGCTTACTGCCTTTTCTGCATGGTCACGGCCGTGTTTACGTGCCCGTGCATGACCTAATTTGAGGGGTCACGACCGTGCATAGTTCATGCACGCCCGTGCACAGTTCATGCACGCCCGTGCACCAAGAGAAATTGAGAATATTGCTTGAAATTCCAGAACCTTGCACGACCACATGCACGACTTGGTCACGGTTCCGTGCGAGCTTACGCACGCCTGTGCACGCGACACGCACACCCGTGTGACACGTACACCTGTGCGACACGCACGCCCGTGCGTCAGGCCAAAATGAGAAAATAAGCTGAAATTGAGAAATGTGCACAGTAAACCCTATCCAATGGATAGTAAACAGTAAATTAAGCTCAAATAAGAATACATGATGCATCATATGCATATGCATAGCATGACATGCCGTCCAGTGTTTTCAGATATGGATTCGAGGATCCGAATTCATGTTTTCAGATGTAAAACACAGTTTTCAGAGGTGAATACGAGGGAGCACTTGTGAGTTTCAGCACCCGTGACACCAGGAGTTATATACTCATTACTAGCCCTATGTATTGGCATGTACCGGGTTGCTCAGCTAGTAGTTTAGTTTTCCTGGTCCGAGGATCAGATGAGTTTTAGCGCGAGGCGCTCAGATCAGTTCAGTTTCCAGGCCCAGGCCTGATGGCATCACGTGGGCCATACAGTTTGTGGCACGTGTTTGCAGAGGAAACTCACATGGCCAAGGTGCCGAATCCCTGTATTTCATCAGTCTGCGCAGCACAGTTTTTAGCATATCATAGTACCCCAGGGTACTCAGTTTTCAATATAGCTTTCAGATAAAGCTTCATGATTTTCAGTTATGGGGTCCCAGGATCCAACAGCAGTTTTCATGAACAGTTTTCAGAAAACTATTTTTAGTATACAGGCCCAGGCCTAGTTATGATTTCAGCATGTTATCATATCATGTCATGATTATATGACACAGTGCATATCATTCAGAGAATGATAAGACAGTAAGAAACTGTAAATGAACAGAACATGAATTACGTGTAAAAGACATGAACAGTAGAATATCAGAACATGTTAAGCTTCGTAATGACACGTGAGTTCCAGAAATTAGTAACAGTAACAGTAACAGATCAGAACAGTTCAGTTTATGCTTTCAGCCCGAGTTCAGTGAATCAAGTTTGACCTTCCGGATTACTCTTCACTCTAGGTTGTTTACGTATACTCATATACGTATTTTACGACCCGGTATGAGGTAGTATCCGATCCGTGAAGATGAGACCGTCAGAGTGGTTTTCAGTTGAGCCTGTTCAGTTGTGTTGAGGTGGCAATCCTTCGAGAAGGATTGGGTTAGGGTCTGAGGATATGAAGTGCTTACTGGGTGATTTTATCACTCACTCCCTACTTTCCTTTCTCTTGCAGGTAGGTTGTTGGGAGCTGGGAGGAGGAGTCTGCTGCTATTTTGGGATCCGTCATGCTTCAGTTTTATTTGTATGCACATGTATATGTTTTCCGTGAATATTTTAATATATGAAAGTTTTATTTGGGCATGTATATATGTATGTATACATTGTACTACAAGTCTTCCGCTGTGATATGTCAGTTCAGTTAAGCATTTCGGTCGGGTATTATTGACCATATTTTCCTTATTTATTTATTATTATTTTATTAAGCAGTGAACAGTAATACCCTTCTAGGATGTCTTACAGTGTTCACGTAGCCGTGCATGACCTAATTTGAAGAGTCACGCCCGTGCATAGCTTATGCACGCCCGTGCACCAAGAGAAAATGAGAAATATGTAGAAAATCATAGAACTGTGCACGACCACATGTACGACTTGCTCCCGATCCCGTGCACTTCATGCACACCCGTACACACATCACGTACTCCCGTACGTTAGGAAAAAATGAGAAAATAAGCTTAAAATGAGAAATGTGCACAGTAAAGATATTCAAGTGATAGAAAACAGTAAAATGAGCTCAAATAAAGATACATGATGCATCATATACATAGCATAGCATGACATGTCATACAGTATTTTCAGAAATAGATCCAAGGATCTGAATTCATGTTTTTAGTTGAAAAAAAAAAGATTTCAGGGGTGAATACGAGGGGGCACTTGTGAGTTTCATCACACCCATTGCATCAGGAGCTATATGCTCATTACTAGCCCTATGTATTCGTATGTGTCGGGTTGCTGAGCTAGCAGATTATAGGTTTCTTGATCCCAAGATCAGATACAATATAGCACGAGGCACTCAGATCAGATCAGTTCAATTTACAGGCCAAGGCCTGCGGCATCACGTGACCATATAGTTTATGACGCGTGTTTGCATAGGAAACTCACATGGCCAGGGTGTCGAATCCTTGTATTCATCAGTCTGTGCAGCACAGTTTTCAGTATAGCATGTACCCTAGGGTACTCAGTTTTCAGCATGGTTTTCAGATAAAGTTTAATGAGATTTTCAGATATGGGATCCCAGGATCCAACAGCATAGTTTTCAATGAACAGTTTTCAGAAAACTATTTTCAGTATACAGGCCCAGACTTAGTTATGATTTCAGCATGTTCTCATATCATGTCATCATTATATGACATATCAGCATATCATTCAGAGAATGATAAGACAGTAAGAAACAGTAAATGAACAGAATATAAAACAGCATGTAAAAGACACGAACAACAGAACATCAAAACATGAAAAGCCACATAATGACACGTGAACTTCAGAAAGCAGTAACAGAACAGAACAGTAAAGATAATGAATATCAGTAAGAGAGATTAGTGAGTCAAGTTTGACCGTTCGGATTTCTCTTCATTCTAGGTTATTTATGTATACACATATACTTATTTTACGATCCCACATGAGGTAGTATCCAGTCAGTAAAAATGTGAATGGTAGAATAAGTCTGTTCTGTACGAGATGATGTAGCAATCCTTCGAGAAGGATTGGTTTAGGGTTAGAGATAGGAAGCGCTTACTGGGTGAATTTACCACTCACTCCCTACTTTCATTTCTTTTACAGGTAAGTGTTGAGGGCTGGGAGGAGGAGTTGGCTACCCTCTGGGATCATTATGCTTCAGTTTTGTAGCATGCTCTAGTTTGCATGCTTATTCAGTTTTATTTGCGTGCACATGTATATGTTTTTACCGCTCGAATATTTTGATATAATACAGTTTTGTTTGGGCATGTATATGTATGTATACATTTATACCACAGGTTTTTATGCTGCAGTGTTTCAGATCAGCTTAGGCATTTCGGTTGGGTATTATTGACCTTATTTTATTTATTTATTTATTTATTATATTATCTAAAGCAGTGAACAGTAATACCCATCTGAGGTGTCTTACAACCGTCGCCAGTGCTGCGACGGTGGCAGTCGCTAAAGGAGCCAGGTGGTCGTTTTCGACCACCTGGTTTTAGGGGAGGCCAAATCTGGCCTCCCAGTTCGATGGAGGTGGCCAGTTTGGCGGAGGCGGCCAGATCTGGCCACCTCCGCCAGAAAAAGCTGTTGAAAATGGTCAGAAATGGTCGGCCTTGGTCCCAGCGACCGTTTCTGACCTTTATTATTGGCGGAGGCGGTCAGATCCTCCAGAACTGAGGCGGCTAGATTTGGTCCCCTCTGAAACCAGATGGTCGAAAACGACCACCTGGCTCTTTCAGCGGCGTCCACAGCCGCGGCACTGGCGGCGGTGGCTGCTGTAAATTTTTTAAAATTTTTAAAATATATTTTTTAATTTTTTAAAATTTTTTTAAAATTATTTGTATTTAAAAATTATTTTATAATTTTATTATAAATATTTATTTTTTAGAAGGGTATTTTAGTCATTTAAGCATAAAAATTATAAAAAATTGTTCCAGGGGTGGGAGACTGGGCTTTTGAAACTTGGAGGGTGGGACTTTGACCCCGCCTCAAACTATGGGTGGGACATAGTCCTTTGGCCTATTAATGAGAAGATTTTATAGCTGCCGTTCAAGAACGGTTTAGGAATAAAACTCTGTTAGAGCAAATAAATGCAACTTCTATTAAACTAGTGCCTAAAGAAAGCCTTGAAGTTTGGGAGATTATGGACCCATTGCTTGCTGCAATGTGGTTTATAAATGTATTACAAAAGTTCTTTATGCTAGAATGCCGTTGCTGTTCCCCAAAATTATTAACAAAGCTCAAACTGTCTTTGTTCCTAGAAGGACTGTTGAAAATGTGTTACTGGCTCATGAATTAGTGAGTGTAATTACCACTAGCAGACTGCAAGATCTAACTATGCTCAAAAAATAGATCTTAAGAAGGCTTATGATACAGTCTCTTGGGACTTTGTAGAAGAAATGTTACTACAATTGCATTTTCCTGAATCGTGTATTTCCTGCGTTATAATGTGTGTGAGATCTCATACATTCTCCTTGTTGATCAATGGAGCTTTGGAGGGTTATTTTTGTCGCACTAGGGGCCTAAAGACAGGTTGACCCCATATCCTCATCGTTATTTGTCATTTCAATGGAATAGTTTTCAAGGCTATTGGACTGTTGACTGTAGGGAGAAATTTAAATATCATTTTAGGTGTAAAGCTTTGGGTTAAAAGCATGTTTGCTTTGTTGATGACCTCTTCCTCTTCTGCAAGGTTGATATGGATCCTGAGATGCATTTTAAGACTGCTTTATATAAATTTGCTTATGTTTCAGGATTGTGGCTTAATCCTGCTAAGAGCAGTGTTTTTCTTTTTTTTTTTTTTTTTTAGGTGTGGCTGAGGGAGTTATGTAGCAGATTCGTAGTGCTTGGGATTTTAAAGAAGAAATATTCCTACAAAATACTTAGGCGTTCTTTTTATTTCTACAAAATTAAAAGCAGAGCACAATAAAACCTTGATTGAGAAAATTACTGGTAGGATTTCTCACTGGACAACCAGATTTCTTTCTCATGTTGAGAGGTTCCAATTAATTAATTCTGTTTTGCTTAGTATGCATATCTATTGCAGCCAAATTTTCCTCCTACCTAAATCTGTGGTGGCTATTGTTGAGAGTGTATGTAAGGATTTTTGTGGAAAGGCGTATCTGTTGGTCAGGGGAGAGGGTTGGTGGCTTGGCATACTGTTTATCAAAAGAAAAGGAAATGTGGTTTGGATGTTAAGCAGATAGACATTTGGAATAAAGCTATCATAGCTAAGCATATAGGGGAAGTAGTTGCTATGAAGCAATCCATGTAGGCAATTTGGAATAGGTTGAAAAAACTCAACCTTAGGGGAACTAAAAAGCCCAATAACTGTTGTTGGGGCTGGATATGTCTACAGTGAAGTCACTGTAGTTGGGGCTAGCAATGTCTGGTGAAGTTAAGGAACGATGTAAGGAAAAGATTTCAATATGTTTTGGGAGATAGGAAAACATTTTCAGTTTGGCATGACCCTTGGGTTCATGGTGAGTCTTTTCGTTGAGAAATTTTCATCTATAAACATTGTTCATTCTGAAGTTCCTAAAAAAGCTATGGTGGTTGATCTTTGGAAGAAAGGGAGATAGGCTTTTCCTGAGCCTATTGATGACTATACTCAAGAATCTTTGGTTTTTTGTTGAGCAGAATTTTCATATCAATCATCAATGTGCAGATGTTGTGATTTGAACAGCAGTAAAAATTGGCAAATTTTCTATTGCTTCAGCTTGGTCCCTTTATAAACTTGTTGCTGCTGCAAAATAGAGTAAGTTGATTTGGGGAAAAGTTGTTGTCTCTAGACTTTCTTTTTGTCCTTGGTTGGCTATGCATGATCATTTGATGATTAGAGATAAGCTACTGCAATGGGGCAAAATTCAATCTGATACTTGCAGCCTCTGTGGGAATATATCAAAATCTGTAAATCATCTTTTCTTTGACTGCTGTTTTTCCTCTAGAGTTTAGCAGAAAATTTTACAAGGCGGTTTTATTTCAAGAAGGAAATTGAGATGGAAAAGGGAGATCAGCTTGTTTGTGAGGCATATAGGTTCCAAAAGTATGCTAAGCAAAGTTAGAAGGCTGTGTTTCAATGTTCAATTAGGAGTGAAGATCATTTTAAGTTGTCTGTTAAGAGGGTTGTCTGTGTGTTGTGACTGTTTTTATTTAATAATATTTTTACTTTGATTGCTTTACCAAAAAAAATAATGTAAGTACAGCAAATCCAACATTATACAAAGCCTAACTTTCGAAAGACAACAATTGTTAAAATTGACTTCCACTATCTTTTATAAACGATAATGGGAAGTGGTCTCACACGTGGGACATGCGGCCAGGCAACTGCGCCTCTGCAAATTAAATAAAAGGCCAAAAGATAAATTTGCACCCAAGGTTTCTTTAAATGCTGATATTTATCTAAAACTTTTTTTAAAAACTAAATATTCAATCATTGACCAGATAAATATTTTTGATTTTTTGAATAAAATTAAAAATAATATAATTAATTTTATAAAATAATTGAAATATTAAATAATATTAATATTATAATAATAATAATATATTAATAAAAAAAGTTTTAAAAATTAATGAAAATTTTAAAATAAAATAAAGTTTTTAAAAAGCAACCATCACCGTTAACCTAATTAGGTAGTTGAAAATAGTTATCTAGTTCTATTGACTATCGAATCTAACTGCATACACCATTTAAAATTGCTAGAAATGATTGGTTTCAAATATTTATACTGTTTTCAATCTTCTTCAATGGTGGATAAAACAAAAAAAAACTAAATCTAAGTGCTAATGAATAGTCACCTGGTTAAGTTAATAGTGATAACTGTTTTTAAAAAAATTTTATTTTATTTTTATATTTTTAAAAACTTTTAATTAATTTTTAAAATTTTATTATTATTTTATATTAAATTTTATTTTAATATTAATATTATTTTTTTATAAAAAATATTTTAATCTTTTAAAAAAATAAAAATAAGTATTTAATTTTTTAAAACGTTTTAGACAGAATTTTGTCCTTTAAAAAAAACCTTGGATGGGAATGAATTGGTTTGGCCTTAAATGAATTGAGTTTCTAATTCTAGATCGAGCTGCCCACTATATATTACACATAATTAACCCCTACAGGGCAGGACATGAGCAACTCTCCATTTCTTTGAAACGGTGGGAAACAATTTTCTTAGAGTTATTTCCTACTTTCCACAGAATGGGTCTTTTATATACCAGTTAATACAATGTCTCCTGTTGAGGTATATCTATTAAGCAATTTACCATTTTATGCAACTCAAATAATAATTTGCCTTCAAAGTCGTTGTTTCTATGGAGTTTTCCTCGTTTGATAAAACACATTTTGCAGTAATGAGAGAATTGTTATTACTTGGGAGAAACTTGTACACGTAGCATTACTCCGATCAAATTTTTTATTTTATTGTGAGATTCTAATTAATCAAAGTCACATAATTCTTTTTTTCCTCATGTCATTGTACACCAGAATCTCTTACTCACTTTTGAACTTGTCAAAGGAGAAAAAGAACTTTGCCTATCTACCTGCATAAATAATATGTTTGAATTTTTACAGTTGGTACTATCCAAGATGCATGCTAAGAAAGATTCGCTCAAACTTTTTGACTCCCTTCTGCAACAATGAATGACAAGAGTTTACCCTAAACCCTAGAAAAGCAGCACTGTCACATGAGAGAGAGAGTGCGTGAGAGCATCCATCAGCAGCCCTTTCTTGCATTGTGCAGTGTAGCTAGGAGGAGCAAGAGCTAATGAAGAACGACTTATCAACAAGAAGGATGTTTTGCTGGCTTCATGGTCATCGCAATCTCTTTCTTTACAAACCCCAAAATTTGTCTGCACAAACTGTCCTTTATCCTTCAGATTAAAGGATCCAATAGGGGGATTGTTGTTTTTCATGCCCCATCATCTCTCTCTTTCCCTAATATTCCAACCCAATTAAATTTATACAAATAAAGATCATGAAAATGATGCCAATGGCAATCTTGTGAATCCTTTCATAACATATTCAGCACATATTTATATATACAATTCGTTCGCGTGAATAACATTATTAGAGTTGATATAGATGTTGGACCTGCTGCGACACACATGGGAAGAAAGGGCGGAAATAGAAATGGGCCGTGGGTTGGGTGGATAACTCTTTCAAAATATATATATATAAAGCAAATGCCTTTGAACTTGATGATGCTCTGTAAGTTTCTATTGTAGGCTAAAGTTCAGAAACTTGTTAGTCGTTAGGCATGGCGACCTGTTGCTCTAGCTCTAACTCATTCTGGGCATTGCTTGCTGGTTGCTTTTTTGTGCCTTTTGATGTAAAAAATGTGCATAGATATTTGTTTCACCTTGTCTCTGAATCATCAAACCACAGAAAATGAGAGATCTTTAATAATTAATTAGTCTTCATCAAACAGTAATGAAAATAATACTTCGTTTGACGTGCAAAAAGTTGAGAGAGAAGGAGTATTGTAATAATATATTTCACTCAAAAAAAAAAGTCAATTAGTAGAAGCTAATGGGGCATGCACCAATAGCTGTAAATCTGAATCTGATCGTGATCAATGGCTGCATCCAACATTGAAAGCAAATTATACCCATAGCTGGTAAGGAGTGTGAGGGATGAATCAGGAAAGAACAGTCCCCAAACCCATGAAAGAGTTGAAACCCTAGACACATAGCCCTGATTCCCTATCTCTGCAGGCAACCAAAGAATGCATTAGCTCTTGAAATGTGGAGAGATGGAGATGAGATCCGTAGTTTTGATGGAGAAATGTCGCTGCTAGCAGCATGAAGCATCTTGCCCTGTGGAATTTTGTCATTGTGTGTTTCTCTTTGTTTTCCAGTTTTTTACTTGAGCTAGCTTTTATAATTTAGATCCGAATCTATCTCTAAATTTTCTCCTTGCAACACTCTCAAAGTCCGTACATATTCTATTGCCTTGATATCTGAAGTGGTTCAGAAAAAAATCCAAGTAAATTTCTAAATTTTTTTTTTTTAAATTCTTGAACACACAAACCACAGTCGCTAGCAAAAAAGTAAACAAATCTACGTTGTTAAGGGTATTATCATAGGCCAAACAACATATTGCCACCCAAGGTTTAGTTTAATGACAAAGTCCCACTCTCAAAAGTTTAAAAAATCAAGTTACCATCCTTTTATCGTAGAAAAGATTAAATACCTTTTATTTAATATAAATAATATTAAAAATTAAATTAAATTAAAAATATTAAAATAAATAATAAAAAATTATTAAAAATTTTTTAAAAAATTTAAAAAATATAAAAAGACAGCCACAACCATCGACAATATTGCCACCTTTAACCTCGTAAGGTAGTCAGAAACGATCATCTGATTCTATTGACAACCAAATCTGACCTCTACGATGACGAAGGTGGCCAGAATCTTGTAAAGACGGACAAATTCGACCGTCTTCTCAATTAAAATAAGACCAAATGATTGATTATAATCGTTTCTGATCATTTTAGATAGTAGAGACGGCCAGATCTGGCCGCCTCTGTCAGATTTGACCACATTTATTATCGTAGCTACTAGATTCGGTCACCTAACGAAGTTAGAGGCAATCACCGTCGCCAGTGATATTGTCAGTGACGGTGGCTGTTTTTTATATTTTTTTAATTTTATAATTTTTAATATTATTTTATTTTAATTTTATAATTTAATATTTTTATAAATTTTTTTAATTTTAATTTAAAAGATAAAAATATCGCTCTGAAGGATGGTAATTTGACTTTTTAAACTTTTGAGGGTGGAACTTTGTCATTAAGCCAAACCTTGGGTGGCCATAGGTTGTTTGGCCTGTTATCACAAAGAGAAATACTCCAGTTGAGATTTGGGTCGGCTATAAACCTTGTTAAAAGTATTTTAAAATATTAATTCATACTAATTTATTAAATTTGACAATTTACCTTTTTCAGGGTTATTACAATCAAAGAAATATCTCAATATTTAAAATTGTTGGATTTAATCTCTAATGGACTAAACCCCATTAGGGTGAACTCAGTTGACTCTTATCTATTATCATGCCGTCAACCTAACAAAATTATTGAATCTAATTTGTTCATCCGAAAATTTGCGTTAAAATCAATACCCTAATAGTGATAGAGGTCCTTCGTTCATTCCATTGGGAAGTGCAAAATAAATATTAATCTTTTACCACAGAAAAGTTTACCCGTATCTTGGACTATATGGGACAAAATGGATGGTGAATCCAATGCTTTCTTTCTTCCTTATTTTATTTTATTTTATTTTCATGGGCTTGAAATGGACGGTGATTTTACAAGCCATGCAGGGGCGTATGTGGGGGAGTGGCATTGAATGAACGGAACTACAAAAGAAAGATAGAAGATAGAGAGAGGAGCATGCAAAGCTAGAGGCACGCAATTTAAGGCGCTCCTTGTTCAGAAGGACAGGAGCAGCAGGCTTGTTCGATTCTCTCTCTCTCTCTCTCTCTCTTTCTGCTCTAGAGAGTCAAAAGAGCTGAGCTTACCCAGTTTTTTGACTTCTACAGCTGTGTAATCTCCGTAATTCAAGAGCCATCAGCCAGGCGTCTACCCTATAAAATCCCCCGTCATCACGATGCTATCTTCTGTCGTTTAATGGATGCAAGGTCAAGTCTTGTCATTTGCGTAAAACTTCAAACCTCCCGTAGGGGTAGAATATATCCTTAATGGCGAGAGAGCCAACTTAGTTTAGGGTTGTTGCTCGCGTTTTTGACCTGAAGAAAATAATTCAAATTTACATATTATACATGTTGAAGTATTGACCCAATTACAATTTCAAATTTTTTATACATTGTAACTAGAACCTGCAGTACGTCAAATCCTGCATGGAATCTTCTTAATAAATGAATACCACATTTGATCCAGAGTGGCATACCGATGAAAATTAATACTGGAATTAGATCGACGCATACTTGGATGGTAAATTCCGGTTCTTACAAAATTAGCTCAAAAACTACGCCTGCCAGTAGCCAGCTGCTGCATTTTAATATATATATATATATAATATAACGTTGATGGCAGGAGTGAAAATCAGTGATTGAACATCAAAACAAATCAAACCACGACTAATTAACTGTTAAAACCGTTCATAATCCCTTGTTAACATAGTCTACGCAGCTCCTGTTTACCTGACTAAACTTGACTAATTCTACTGTGAACTACTTTCTTCTACATATCCTAGCTTCTTTTTTTTAACCTCCAAAATAAAACCTTTTGCTACTCATTCCACAGAGCGAACATTGGGACTTGATTAACCAAACCTAAATTTGCAAGCCTCGTGTTGCTTGCATGGGCACTTCCAGTATTGCCATCTTCATACTTTGGACCCTGCAACGAAAAATAGACTTGAGAGTAGTCTCCACCAATGCCGAATTCAGTGCTCAATCCAACCGAGCATTTAGGGCTTTGAGGGTCAGATGAAGCCCTGCTACTTGGTGCCACTAGCGACGCATCATTGTTAGTGTTAGTATTTTGATGATGTTGATGATCATCTGAGTTAGTACTCCACAGCATGTCAGCCAATTCGTCACAAGCCTCCCCGTTCGTTGCCATGGCAAGAAGGGGCTGAGATGACGTCGAAGAGGCGCAAGAATTATACTCCCCAAGAGCAATCGGGGCAGACTCCTTAGGTGATTTTTTGGCAAGTTCACTGCCCAGAAGCGTGGAGCTCGAGCGAATTCTCTTTACATCATACCTGCTTATGTCAAAATTGGTCACAGCACCAGTCCCCCTAAATTTAATCGCAGCAATATCATAGGCTTCTGCAGCTTCCTCTTGTGTGCCTACATTGTCACAAAGAGAATATTTATTTGCCAAACAAGAAAATTAACATCATAAATTTAAGGTGAAAGAGAGAGAGAGATTGAAAATTGAGGCTTACTAAATGTTCCAAGGTACAGGTCTTTGTTTCCTGCAACTCTTCCAATTCTAGCTTGCCACCTTCCATGCTGATGGTGTCTGAATATAACGAAGAGAACATACAAAAAAAAGGAAAGATGGAAAGATTTAATAATGGAAGGACTTTAATAATGTACCAAGAATACACAATATATAATATAGACTTTTAATAATGTTTGTCTATTATTGCCTATAATAATGAGAAAAGGCTGCAAAATGCAGTAAATAATGGAAACTTTATCATTACCTTGTCACTCCCCTGTAAACAGAAGCTCCTCTTGAAAACCCGCTACTTTTCCTGTCAAAACACCCATTAATCATATTACTTATTTTATTACTTACTATACACACTTTAAAATGTGCTTAATTAATTAATTTTTTCTTAGCAATTTTAATTAACTGCTGTAAACATTAATACCTTCTTAAATTGGCAACAAATTCTTGTCTAGTCATGTGCTTCATTTCTTCAAGCTCCTTGTCATACGAACTCAACTAGGCAATTAATAAATACAAATGGCTACTGTTATCAGTTGGTAATTAATTGCAATGTAAGAAACATTAATAATTTTCACCAACAAACTTACGGGAAAATTTATATGAGTTGTTGGACCCCAATACTTCAAGGCAGCCAAATCATAAGCCCTAGCTGCTTTCTCTTCCTTGTCATATCCACCTGATAAAATATATTTTGCAAAAAGAATAAAGGAGAAAATGCGTGCTCAGAACCCTAAGTTATTCTTAAATAAACAACATATGTAATAATATTCTTGACTTCTTTAGATTCACATTATCATAATTAATTTAAGAGCAGCAAAAGAATACACCAGTTTCACTTACCAAGATAAACTGCGAAGAATTGAAGGTGCCAAAGGAGAATATCGATCCCCAGAAATGAAAAGCAAACAGTTAGTTAATTCTTTTCAAGATGCTAAAAAATTAACAGATAACTACTAGTGAAATACAAACTTAAATTGACATTGTTTATACTCTCTTACCTTGCCTTCCTTTCCTTGTTTGTCCTTCTTTTCTGCAACTATTGTCCCACAAATGGGCCTCGTATCGTCCAGTCCACCTATGTCTATCGAATTTCAGAACATAAACACATAAAACAACAGAGTAAATACTCATCAATCAAGAAACATAGCTGGGTTTTAAACAAAAATAATAAGTTGAACATATAAAAAATGAACAAAAATAACCTTGTAACACCACGATACTGCGAAGTTCTTTGCCCGAAAGTATCAATAGATTTGCGAGGAACCGGTTCTCTAGCAAGAGTTTTCCCCACTGCTCTTTTACGGCTATCAGCAACTACTCCTTGTAGTGGGACTGAAATCGCAGCCATGCCACCATTTTGCTCTGAGCTATTGGGCTTCATGGTGAGAGAGAGAGACTGGTAACTACAGTTGTTGGGTTGATCGTCAGTAGGAGTTTTCTCACCAGAAGATGGTGTTTGTCTCAGCCAAGACTTGAACCCAGAAACTGATGACGCATTCTCTAAAGGGACATGGTACATGTTGCGACTAGAGATGTCGTGAGTTTGGTTTAAACCACTAGAAATTAGGGTTTGTGGGGTGTCGATGTAGCGGTGGTGGTGATGATGGTGAGAATGGATTATCCCAGATGGGTTTGTGAGATCCTCACTGGATTCCATCTCTCCATTAGAGTTAAAAGTTGGAGTTACATTAACATTGATTCCAGAATTTAAGTCTTCACAATAAACAGCTTTATTAGAAACATTATCAGACGGAGAGTTTGAGTAACAACTCCCCAAGAAATCTTCAAGCTTTGGACCTTCCTGATCGTTTCCACTAGTTGAACTTCCCATTCCATCTTCATACCTCCAATCTCCTTCAGATCACAAAAGAAACAAGCTTGAGTAACAAACATGCAACAAACTATATATTGAAAAGGAACAAACACGCAAGACATCAAGAAGAGAATACCATGATAAGAGCGCCTGAAAGGATCAACAACACAGAGAGAGCCATCAGAGCGCAAAGGCATGACAGACAAAGAAGAGTTATCATGATGATGATGATGATGATGAGAAGTAGAGAAACAAGGAGGTTCTTGGCTATCTCTGCCAACAAAACCGTCATTGATTCTCAGCTGAGGAGTCAGAGAAAATCCCAACCAATTATTCATACTCACTTATAAAAAAAAAAATAAAAAGAGACAATCACAAACACAAACTGTTTCTTATGTGTATAAAAACGAGAGGAGTTGGTAGTGCTCTGTTGTGCCTTTCTCTCTCTTTTTGCTGTTCTTCTCTACTGGGACTTGGGATTTGGTTTGTGAGCTCAAACTTCAAAAATGTAATACAAACTTCTCCCGTCTTATATTTTCAGCTCTGCATCTGTTTTGCTAATACGCATTGATTTTCGTGCCCTCTCTTTCATTTCCTACTCAGATTTTGCAGAGGTGGCCGTCTCTTTTTCTACCATTAATTTTGTATTCAATTGCTTTGCTTTCCTTTGGCAAGAATTTCATGGCTCATTTCCTTTTATTTTTCTCCTCAATTCTAATGAATAATAGGTTGAATGCTTGAGTTGTATTAGAAACACGAATTAAAATTATAAAAGATTTTACTAATTTTAAGGTATTTGGTTACATAAAAAAAAAAAAAAAAATCGGATAGACGCAGTTTGGAAATTAGATTGACCTATGATGTGGTTTGAATACCTTTTCTATCATAATCCATAGGCAGCACGATTCACAAATTTATGGACTATGATAAAGTCGTGGTATATGTAAATCATACGGGGCCTTTGAGGGAAGGCTCACCAACTAGCGTGATACAACCTAAGAAAAATAAACAAATTTTAATAACTTAAAAAATTTAAAATAATAACAAAATATTAAAAAATTTAAAATATATATAAAATGACGGCTTGCCCACAACATGGGTGCACGATCTAGGACCTTAAAACCCTTAGTTTTGGTGCACTAATTTAGCTCGTTGGCATGTCTAAAATCAAAATGACTCTTAGAAATGGTAGTTCATCTTAGAGTTGGTCTTACACAACCCACTAACACCTTTAGAATTATATTAATATATTAAAAAATTTTAATCAAAATTTTAAAAAAGTATCGGAAGACAATTTATTTAAAGGTGTCTTTCTTTATGAGTTAATTTCTTAGAGAAAAAATGTTAAGTCTTCTGCAGTGACCGTCGCTACAGACCACTATATGCTACAGAATATAATATTTACAATTCTAATAATATGCTTGTAACGGAAATCTCTATAGTAAAAACATATTGTTAAAATTTATATTTCTTAATATGCAAAAGTTGCACATAATTTGCTATAATAATAACTAGGAAATACTGAACATACATTTAAAATCTTAGGTCCTTTTTATTTATAAAATATATCATTCATATAATATGTATTTAAAGTATAATGCACACATATGCAAGAGTAAAAGTGAATAAAAGCATACGAGCCAAAACATGCTATCTATTATCAAACCATGACCCAAGGAAAGGGGTGAGTGATAAAATCACTCAGTAAGCATTTCCTATTTAAAACACTGATAGATTTCAAGTTTTAGCTGGTTATGTGTCTTATCAATTTATTTTCCACTTTACCGCTTTTTTACTTTTGTATTTCTAGGATTTCATTGCTTTTCTGTAGTATTTTTTACTTTTATCTTTATATGTTTCTGTTTTCTCATGAATGCTATACATGACATCATATGCATGCTCTAATGTCATGTAGGTGCTAATTAATTATAAAACTTGCCCTTGGGCATGATTTTTTGAATACTCTTTCTGAATAAAAACTGTGATCCAAAAATCCTATATATATATATATATATATATATATATATTGAAAACTGAATTAGAAACTACTATATCTGAAAATATCTGCTATGTTGACCAGACTGAGGAATATAGAGATTTGACACATTGGTCATGTGAGCTTATTCTTATAATAAAACTACTCGTGCACAACTAGTACTCTCTCTAACGAGCTTAGTAAAAAGTCATAACCTCGTTAATGAACATTGGTTTCCCTCTCTAGCGGGTGTGCAAACTCATAGGTGCCCCCTCGTATTCAACCTTAACTAATGTTTGAAACATCGTATATCTATACTTTAAAATCATGATATTAGATCCTTAGATATGTTTCTAAAAACATCTAATATGGCATGTCATGTTCTATGCTACTTATCATGCATGATATGCTATGTATATCTTGTTATTCATAGGTTTCTTGTGCTTATGAATGGCTTACAATAGTTTAAAGATGTTTTGGAACTGTTTCTGTGCATTTTTTAAGGTACATGGGTGTGCAATACATGACTTATAGGCATGTGGGGAGACATATGAGGTCGTTTGCAAGTCGTGTTCTTGGTCGTGCTAGATTTGGAATGAATTTATAAAACTTTAGCTGATTACATAGGCATGTGGTACAAACACATGGGCTGCATACAAGGCACAAGGTCGTCTCCCACACTTGCATGGGCTCATAACAGTATAACAACATTCTCGTGTCTTGCTTACATAGGCGTGTGAAATTGGGATAAAGCACACAGACATGTGCATCGATTACACAGACATATGTTTGGGTTTTCATATGCATACAGGTGTCATACAAGGTCATGCTCATGGAAAAAAAAAAAAGGTCATATGGGCATGTATCCTCGAGTACACGGTCATGTGCTCAACTTTTCTTTTGTGATATAAGTCTAAAAATCCAAAAAATCCTAACAAATCACTCTCAAACAATCGTCTCTACATCATTTCAAACATCATAATATCATCATATGCATAGAAATCTCACTTCATTCATGCCACATTGCCTAAACAAAACGTAAAACTCATGTATACATATATATACACCCATTAACATAAAATCAACAACTCAATCAACTATAAAATCATTAATCAAACACTTAAGCATGTCAATCAAACCTCAATAACATAGCAAACATTCTCAAACTCAGAAAACAAAGGAAAACTTGCTATGAAACACAATGAAAGAGGTAAGGAAATACTTACCTTTTACCATGGCTTTTGGATCTCTCTCTCTAGCTGCTGCTAGTTCTTTAGCTTGGCTTATAGTGGCTGGTTGGGTGTTCTCTAGTCTAGGGTTCGCTGGAAAAGAAGAAGGAAAGAAAGTTGGGTGGAAAAATGAAGAACTTAACATTTATGGTGCCTTTCACCAGACATAAGGTTGTGTGCCACATACACATGGGCGTGTGTTATGGAAAATCCACAAATTTCCCTTCTCCCACACCTTACATAAAACAGTCTCCTAGGGAGACCTATGCACAAGCCACAACTAGTCTCAAAAAGACCATTCTATCCTTAAAACCTCACAAATTCTATATTCTATTAAAAAATCTCATTTCTATCCTTGATTTCAAGGCCTAAAAAGGCAGTTCTACCCTTAGGCTATTACATCTTCAAAGTTAGTGAATAGTTTTAAAAAAATTAATTAAAATATACAAATATTCAATTGTTTATACAATTTTATACAAAAAAAAATTATAAAAATTTATTATATTTTAAGAAGAATACCAATTTTGTCTTTCTCTTTACCTTTTTAACTTAAACTTTGCTTACACTTTCCACACAAATTTTTACTTAAAACAACATAGGTTAAAGATTCTTGTTGAAAAAATTGAAGGTTGCTATATCAAACACTTGATCCAAGTAAGTTGTTTAATGGAAATCATATTCATTGTTTTAGATTTTAAATAACATTAAGTAACTATAATTGTAAGTTGTTAGACTCAACCTCCTAAGTGGCTTTCTCAAGTTTATGGCTCCTTCACAACACTTTAAACAAATCTATCTCCCTATTCCTGAAGGTCTTCACTTTATAGTCCAAAATCTAAATAAGTCTCTCTTGATAGCTCAGATCATCTACTAGCTCTAGATTCTGAATCTGTAACACATGTGAAGAATCTCTTACATATTTTCTTAACTGAAATACATTATGAATCTTATCTATACTAAATGGTAAAACCAATCTACAAGCAACTTTGCCAACTCACTCCAAAATCTGATATAGACCAATAAACCTCGGAGCCAACTTACCTCTCTTACCAAATCTTGAAATATGTTCGTAGGGAGCTACTTTTAAAAATACGTTATCTGTAACCTTAAATACTATCTCCCTAGGTCTCAGATTTGTATAACTCCTCTAACGATCTTAAGCTTATTTAATTCTTTGCCTGATAACCCTGATCTACTTAATCATCATCTGAGTCATTTCTAATTTCATGGCTGCCTCTAAGGAATCTCTCTCACCAATCTCATCAAAAAACAGTGGTGATCTGTACCTTTTACCATATAAAGCCTCAAATAGTACTATTTAAATGGTAAACTAATGACTATTGTTATAAGCAAATTCCATCATGGCAATAACTCAACCTAATCAATCTCATGTGTGTCATACATATAGTCGTGTCCCTACATACATGACCTGTAACAATACACATCTATGATCATGGCTTCAGCAAGACACAGTTATGAGCAATTGGGAAAATACATATGACTGTGACCCTTACTTGCATGGTTGTGTGCTCAAAAGCACTAGTATAATGGTCTTAGTCATGCATACTCTACACGATTGTGACCCTACAAAGAAACACGGACACACAAGAGTGCATATTGCACACACGACGCATGTGGCACTTTGCTTCTACAAATTCCACTATGAAACTTGTAAAACCATGCCTAAACTCAACCCAATCCCAATCTATCTTCAAATAATCTTATTCTAGCACACAAAAAAGCAACCACAAGCTACTATCACAACCTTTATCATTTCATAACTTTTAATCTCAACTAAATATGCTTCTACATGTATAAAACACACATGTACACATACAAATCCTCTAAGCATGCTTTTAACTAAAACTCTTTCTCTATATTATCATCTATCACAAGATCATAGGTATTAAACTAGAAATATGGTTCTATAATTAACTAACCTCATCTAAAAAGATACATGTTATGGAAATAGGGAAAATGTAAAGAAATAATTACCTAAAACTACTAAGGATCTCTATCTCTTTTAACTTTAATTGAATCATGACTAGATTGATTGTTAAAAGCTAGCTGAATCTCCCTGATAAATTGGCTAGAGTTAGCTAAAGAGAAAAGGAAAAGAAAATGGGAAGAAGTTGGCTAAAACGTAAAACCTCTTGCTTTATATATTTATGCCACCTAAGAAAGACACACCATCATATAGCCTGAGGCACACAGTTGTGCTCCTCACATAACAAGCACATGGGTATGTATCTAAGTTATAAGGTCATGTATCAAGCACAAACCACATAATGCCTTTCTAAAAAAGACTATTATACCTCTATAACTCACTGACTAGGGGAAAAGATCATTCTAATTTTAAGATGTTACAATCTCTCCCTTTTCAAAAAAATTTCGTCCCTAGAGTTCTCCTTCTAAACTATACTAGGGGAAACTCTCATTAACCTCTGTAGCGACCCCCGCCCCAGGTTACTGTGCATTACGGAAATGTACTATAGATAATAATAAAATATACCTGAGACGGGAATCCCTACAGTGAAACCCTGCTGCTGCTGCTGTATATAAAATTTCTTTATAAAAAGAAACTGCTAATATACTTTACTGTAAACGTAAATGAAATATAAGCGTGAAAACGCAGACTACTCATGTATAAAAAGTAAACTGTCATACAGTGTACTAGAGTATAATACACACATATATACATGAGAAAAGTAAAAGCATGCGAGCCAACATGCTATCTGCTGCTGCCAAGCCATATCCCCAAAATCTCGCAGCGGTCTCGCTCCAGCTCAGCCACTCGAATCACTGACCTGCAAAAGGAAACAGGGAAGGGAGTGAGTGATAAAGTCACTCAGCAAGCGTTTTCAAACTCAAACACTCGCAGGTCAAAACTAACTGACTTCGTGACTTATCACGTAGAAAACTCTGCTAAACTGATTTCTTATTTCTGATTCTTTTGATATACCGAAGTATATCCATTTTCTAAATTATTCTTTACTGAATTCTATTCTTATTCTGTTTCTGTTCTGTTACTGTTCTGTTTCTCATCTGTTTCTCATGAGATGCTATACATGACAATAAAATGTATATGCTGATGTCATGTATGCTAAAAAGCTGTAAAACTTGCCCTCAGGCTTATTTTTCTGAAAATATTCTTTTCTGAAAGCTCTTTCTGATAATAAAATCTATGATCCGAAGATGCTGAATATATACGTATAGTATATGCTAAAAACTGTATCAGAAAGTACTGTATCTGAAAATCTACTATGTTGGCCAGACTGATGAATACAGGGATTCGACACCCTGGCCGTGTAAGTTCAAAAGCCTATGGAATCTACTGATGCATAACCAGCACTCTCTCTAACGAGCTTGGTCAGTGACCACGTCCTCTCTAACGGACGCTGGTTTCCCTCTCTAGCGGGTGTGCGAACTCACAGGTGCTCCCTCGTATCCACCCCTATCTGATATATGAAAAGTCATATATGTATATCTGAAAATCATGTTGTTGGATCCTTAGATCCAGTCTGAAAACATCTGATATGACATGTCGTGCTAAATGCTGATAATCATGCATGATATGCTAATTTATTAGCTTATTACTGAGTTCTGTGTGCTTAGAAATGGCTTAGAGTGGCTTAATTTCTCTTTTCAATTATTTTTCTACTTTTCATTAAGTGCACGGGCGTGTATCTCTGGGTGCACGGGCGTTTGTCAAGGCACACGGGACCGTGTGCTTCCCGTGTCCCTGGGCGTGCAAGATTCTGGAATGATTTCATGAAAATTGGCTAGGCACACGGGCGTGTGGTGCAACATATGGGTGTGCATAGCTAGGCACACGGGTGTGTATTGTATTGCACGGGTGTGTGGCTGCCTTCTCCTGCTTCCCGTGTCTCGCATACACGAGCGTGTGGAATTGGGGGAAAACACACGGGCGTGTGTACTCGGGCACACGGGCATGTGTCTGGGTCTTCAGACGCACACGGGCAGCATGCACGACCGTGTCTCATACAAAATTGAGGCCACACGGGCGTGCATCACGGGCGCACAGGCGTGTGCTCAACCCAGTTCTACAAAATACGTCTGGAAATCCAGAAATTCCCACACCAAACACTTCCACACTTCAAATCATCAAACATACACATTCTCTACTACTGCTAGCTTGCAAATAATCATCATTTCATCATCTTAAACACGCCATTCATCATAAATAAAGCATATATCACATGGATACAGTATATACGCATGTAAACCGTGGAAAACCACTCAATCATGCCATCATCCATCATAACACAACTCAAACATGCTGGAAATATCTCAAACAAGCACACATAAAGTACTTATAAGCTGGAAACAGCCAAACATGCTCTGAAAATAGCAAGAGAGGTAAGGAAAACACTTACCTCACGCCATGGAAACTCGATCTCTCTCTCTGGAAGCTTCTGGATCTCTAATCTAGAGATAAGCTACTGGGGGATCTCTCTCTGGAAGTCTAGGGTTCACTGGAGCTGAAGGAAGAAGAAGAGAAAATGAAGAAAATAAGCTGGGGAAAGCTGAACTGCGCATAACTGAAGAAAAAAATAAAACAATAAATCTGGCTGAGGCAAGACACACGATCGTGTGTGCGGTGGAAAATAGTCATTTCCACCCACCTACATGCAAACACTGATATCCTCCCCCCAAAATACTTCTAAACAAGCCCCAAAAGGCTTCAAAAATGACTTTTCTACCCCTGAATCCCTTTCAAATTCTTTCCTAACAAGAAAATCTCTCTTTTACCCCTGGATTCAGAACCTTAAAAGATGGTTCTACCCTTGGGCTATTACAACCTCAACTTTACTCTCTTAGGCTTTAAATCTAAACAACTTTGTTGATATTCCTAGGCTAACTGTCCTTATCTTTTTTTCTTCTTTGGAAGAAAACTGACATCCTTGGAAATCTTTGTCATTAGTCTTTTTCTTCTCCTTCCGCTGCACTCTTTGATTACTTACTCTAAACTTAACTTGATCCTTTGATGTAGTGATTATGCCTAACTAGAGCCTACCCTTAACATCTCTCTATGAAGACTTCTTTGAATAACAACTTGGACAACAACTTTGATAAAAAAAAGCACTAAAAAGAAAATACTGACTAGACTCACTACACAGGATGGCTTTGGCCTCCTTCTATTATTTTTGCATCCTTTTTGACTAGGTCTACTCTACCTCTCTTTGGTCTAACTTATCTCTAGATAAACTTACATCCCCTCTCCTATGTATTGGTTGGTAACATTTGAGACATACATCATGACTAGCCAAACACTTTCCTAAGTGTCTTTTCTTACACCTAGCACACTTTGGCAGTTGGATCTGATCTCTGTGTCTCTCTTATTCTCTACATGACTTCTTTTTCTTTTCTTTCTTGTTTTTTTAATCTGGCTCTTTTCCTTTGTCCTTAACATTGTCTCTTTCAAGTGGCCTCTAATTATACTTGACCTTTGAGTCAACTCAATAAATTTCTAAGCTTTGGTATGCATCATATCTACATTCTTGAACTTTTTATCAAACATCTATTTGAACTCTACCATGGTTAAATCATCTTCATTGACTACTATCTTCACAAGATTCCACCAAACCCTTATATCACCTCTGGGTAGGTACATTACATATCTAACTTTCTCTCTATCTGACATATTGAATAATCCTATGACACTTTTTATTACCTCAATCCAATTTTCTACTACAGCTAGATCTCTAAACTTATTAAACTTAAAAGGTTGGTGAACTCATGGCAGACTGAAACTAGGGTGTAAATTTTTTGTATCTCTAACACCCACTGATTCTATCTTTAAACTTTTTCTCTAATACTAATTCTACCTTAGTATATGAAAACTATGTTTGGCTAGCTTTAGGTAACTACTTCCACTGGCTTTTAATGATATTTTCCTATAGGTTGTTGAAATTCTTCTTTCATCATATCTCTAATCATCTCTCTCACATCCTCAATACTGATAGATCTTTGAGAGCCTTGAGAACTTCTTCTAGCTTTCACTGAACTACTACCTTCATTTGCCACAAATTTAGAAAAGTTGGGTCTTATATCTAAAATCACATAAAAAAAGGGTTAGGATATGCTATCTATACCAAATATGCTACAAAAATACTTAAATTAAGAGGAACCACAAGCTCTGGCTATTGGAATACGCTAGCTCTATGCTTATGCAACTTAGAAAACAGTGCATGCTTGAAAACATTGACTTAAAATTGCTTTGATGGCTTGGCTCTAATACCAATATTGTGAGAGCTTACTGCTATATATTATCGTAGACTATGGATTTTTTATTTCAATTGAAATACCTCTTTAATATATAGGATAGGTCCCACTCTGATAACTCAATTAAAAATACTAAATACAGAAGTGGTAAACAATAATGTGATGGGAAACTAAAACCTACCATACAATATCCTAAAATAGAACTTATACTTTACTATATGTATTAATAATAACGTTTGAAAACATAATTAATACCATACATCCTAATATGCATAAGCAATACAAAACATGAGAGCCACCAATATGTCACCAACTGAAAATTATATCTACACAGACACACACATATACACACACAAACACACACATATATACACACACGTAAACTGAAAACATTGAGTGAACACCCGCTCAAGCCATATCCCATTCTCTAGCCATTTTGAGCTCTAAGCTCAGCTCTTTAAAACACTAACCTATAAGAAAAGAAACCTAAAAGGATGAGTGACAAGTCATTCAATAAGTATCTCCTATCTCTTCCCTCAGGTAGACTCTATTCTGATTTATTATTGGCTAGCTACTAAATTAAAGAACTTAACTAAGTTTCTGACTAAATTAATAACTTCTTCTACTTTAGCTTATCTTACTACTTTCTTTTCTCAACTAATTCCTAAGATTTAGAGTCCTCTCACATCCTCTTAAGATCTTAGCTAAGTTCTTTTATGTTTTCACTTACGATTTATATCATGTAGTTTTATCTTTCCTTTATTTCTTTTTTTAACTGTTTCTTAATTGGATCCAAAGTTACTTGTGCATCCGAAGATACCTGCTATGCTAATTAGACTGATAAGCATAAAGATTTGAAATCTTAGCCATATAGGCTAAACTATACCAGTGAAGTGCTAATAAGCTAAAATATTCTACCACATTAATCATTAGACTAATAAGCCAAAATCTGATTAATCTAACCGTAGTTAGAAATTTGATATCCCACAAATGTCCCATCGTATTCACCCTTTACTAATTTACCCAACTATCGAGTATAATACTGAAAAATTGATATATATGGGTCACTTGATCCCTTTTTCTGAGAACACTTTATGGTATGCCATGTTAAATTATGCATGACATCTTATTATTTCTCTTTCTCTGATTATATTGTGTATAACTATACAGCTATTATAGTTCTATTTTGTGTGTTCTTATTAAAGCTTTTAGTTTTGTAACTTATTAAGCTTATTAATAAGTTCTGTGTGCACTGTTATGTATTCTATTATGTTTCTACTAGCTTTCTATTCTGAATACTTCTATAATAGTTTTTACTACTATTTTCCTGTTTCCATTCTGTTTCTATTTTTATTTCTATTTTTTAATTATAACCTATCACTAGATTACGCTATTTTAGGCTATTGATAAGTTTCATGCATGAGATTGAATGTAAGATTCTGGAAAAATATTTTATCTTTTCTCTGTTATTTTATCTTTTCTCTGTTGTTTTATCATTCTCTGTTGTTTTCCATCTATTAAGTTGTTTTTATGACTTTTACTATATACATGGGCGTATGTGTAGTTGTGTGTTATAGTGACCCTCGACATAGGCTTCTATAGACTACTATTTATAATATTTATTATATTAATAATATGTCTGTAACGGAAATCTCTACAGTAAATAATACTGCTAAAATTTAAATTTCTTAATGCGGAAGCTATAATGGAAAGATACTATAGATAATAATAATATGAAAATAGTAATAATTCTTCTTGGAAATCCCAAGCTATGCATTCCTAACCATGATGTTTATATAACATCTCATATTAGAATCAAACATGCATAAAGCCAACAATAATGTATATAAAGCATGCGAGCCAAAACAGGCTAAATACTACCGAGCTATGTCCTCAAAATTTGACAACTACATCGCTCTTGCTCTAATACTGGTAGGTTTTAAGCTCAAACTGATTTACATTTCTTTCACATTATTCTCTACTTTACTATTTGTTTATTTGTTTATTTATGAGATTTCATCTGTTTTCCAGGGTGCTCTTTGTCTTTATCAATTTTATTTCTCATAGATGTTATACATGATATGATATGCATGCTCTAATACCATTTTAAATGCTAGATAGCTATAAAACTTACCCTTGGGTCTGATTTTTGAAAACTCTTTTTAAATAAAACTATGATTAAAAGATGTCGAATATATATATACATACACACATGTAGTATAAGCTTAAAACTGAGTCAGGAAAATACTGTATCTAAAAATATCTACTATGTTGGCCAGAGTAATGAATACAAAGATTCAGCACCCTGGCCGTGTGAGCTCAACCCTATAATAAAACTACTCGTGCATGACTAATACTCTTTCTAATGAGTTTAGTGTTCTTTTTAGTAGACGTTGGTTTCCCTCTCTAGCAGGCATGCGAACTTACAAGTGCCTTCTCATATTTACTACTACTTGATGTCTAGAACATCTTATATCTATACTTTGAAATCATGCAATCAAACCCTTGGATGTTTTTGAAAATATATGATCTGGAAAGACATGCTCTGTGCTGATAATCATGCATGATATGTTTTATATCTTGTTATTCATGGGTTTTTTATGCTTAAAAACGGTTTAAAATAGCTTACGGATGCTTTGGAATTATTTTTCTGCTTTTCTTAAAAAACACGTGCGTGTTATGCCAAACACACAGGCACGTGATGTGAACATAAGGGCATGCAACTATGGCACAAGGCCATGTACCACACTTGCATGAACGTGTAACAACATAACCAACATTCTCATGTTTTGCTTACATTGGCATGTAAATTTGGGATAAAACACATGAGCGTGTGCATTAACTGTACAGGTGTGTGTCTGGGTTTCCATATACACATGGGTGCTATGCAAAGTCGTGCTTATATAGAAAAAAGGCTACACGGGCATGTATTCTCAGGTAAATGGTCATGTGCTCAACTCTTTTCTAAAAAATAACATTTGAAAACCTAGCAAATCTTAGCAAATCTCAACTCAACACAACCACAATTTAATCATACATTTATACATCAAATATATAAACTAATAAGCATACTCATTACATTTATTCATCACCAAGCATGCAAAAAATCTCACATTTCTCACAAATACATAACTAAGCACATAAATATCAAATCATCTCATGACAGCTCATAAATCATCATTCAAGGTCTCATTTCATCATCAATACATGCTATAATGCATTTTCAACATGCAACAAACATATGGGAGAAACTCAAATGTAGCATCCCAGGTTAGAAAGCCTTTAGGGGAAGAGTTTTGGGGTTAGAAACGAGATTCAGAGAGAGATTGGGAGTCTAGTAAAGTTCAGGGGTGAGTTAGTAAGTCTCCAGAGCTGTGTGGCCTTCCTACGAATCTTTTCAGAAGGATTCGATCGTACGAATACATGAGAAATGAATTAAGTTCATTTTCCCTTGTGCACGCCCGTGCACCCTTGATGCACGCCCGTGCGTGGCTTAGTATATAAGTGGAGCCGAGAGTTATGTTGTTCTTTTCTCACCCATTTGCATTTCAGCCAAATTTCTCTCTTCCATTTCAGTTCCTCTCATCATTAGAGAAGAGAACCAGCAGCAAGTAGGTCCCAATCCTGTGAGAGAGCAAAAAGATTAGTTGTTTGAGAAGTTTTTAGAAGCATGGCAAGAGGTAAGTGTTCTTTCACTTCTTCTCGCGATTTCCCAGCATGTTTGATGAGTTGTGATGCTTGGATGAACCTTATGCATGTTAAATGATGATGATTTGTTGTGCGAATTGATGATTTTGGCCATCTTTGATCTATGCATGTTGTTGATCATGTTTAGTGAGAGAAAGTTGGCATGCTTGTATGGTGGATTGATGTATACTTGATGCATGTTGCGTTTGAGGCTTGAATTGTGTTGTTTGGGATGCTGAAAATGCATGTTTGAAGTGATTTGGTGAATAGATGAGAATGGTTGGCAATTTTGTGCATTTTCCAGGCGGTGCTCTTGTTGAAGAACAAGACGCACGGCCATGAGCCTTTGTTTTTCCAGATGCACGCTCGTGTGTACGCTGTATGCACGGCCAGAAAATGCACATGCACGCCCGTGTGTCCGCAGACGCACGCCCGTGCATTCGCTTTCAGTGAAAAGTTTCCAGAAATTCTAGTAGCATGCACGGTCAGGTGCACGACCAGAATACGACCCCGTACGTCTTGGCTCACGCCCGTGCACCTGCAGATTTTCAGAAAAAGAATTAAAAATGAGAAATTAAGCATACGAATTCAGAATAATGACTAACTTGCTTCAGATAAGCATCAGAAAAGTATGAATTCAGATATTAAAGCTGCATATGCATATCATGGCATGACATGTAACTTCAGAGAGGATCAGGGGATCTGAATCCAACAGTATTCAGTAATCAGAACCCGATGTACGGGTAAGAGTATGGGTGGAACACGCGGGGGCATCTGTGGGATTCAGTCTTCTGACATCAGTCAGAACGCTCAGCAGTATTTCAGATTCAACTTTCTAACGCTAGTCAGAATGTCCAGCAGCATTACAGTTTCAGCCTTTTGACACCAGTCAGATCATTCAGTAGTTATTCAGATTCAGCTTTCTAGCCAGTAGTTAGACTGTTCAGCCCACATGGTCAGGATGCTGAATCCCTGTGTTCACCAAGTCTGATCAGCACAGCAGGTACCTTCGGGTATAGAGAGGTATTCAGATGCATCCATCCATCAGTATTTCAGTTAACATGGCATGACATACACATCATGACATGAATCATAATGAGAATTCAGATAATTCAGATATTCAGAATAATAGTCTCAGATTCAGCAAGCGCATAAATGTATGAATAGGGTCGAGGCCCAGGTATGTATGATTATTGTGATTGCTTGTGCTTGCTTAGGTTTTGAGGGAAGTAAAGAATGCTTACTGGGTGATCTTTATCACTCATCCCCCTCCTTTTTCCATCCTTTTCAGGTGGTTCATGCTGTTTTCGAGGAGCGGGTGGTTCGAGGCTGACAAGAGAGGGCCCACACCGCGATCTCAGTTTGTACAGTTTATGTCTTGGACCTGTGTGGTCACTTTGTAAATGCTTATGTATCCAGGAACTGTGTATATATATATGATATAGGCCATTGGGCCCATTGTACAGAACAGATATGTATATTTTACAGTTTATGTATATTTCAGTGGATGTATGTATTTCAGCTTTCGTATGTGTAATTCTGAATGTATAGCAAATTTCAGAAAGTTTAGTTATTTTCGTAGGATTCCCGTCGTGGGTACCTAGATTTTCAGTTTATTAATAAAGGCTCCCCAATATTATTCAGCAGCAGGGGTGCTCGTGGCGGCGGGTCCTACATTGGTGGTATCAGAGCAAAGTTGTAAGTGTGTGGTGCCATTTTCTCTCCTTCGCAACCGTCGTCCAGACCCTCCTCATAGCACAGTTAGGTATTATTTTTCAGCTTTGATTGTTATATGTGTTTTTAACCCATTGTTTGTTAGTGATGCTATAGATAGACAAAAGTATGTCCCTAGATGCATAGATGAGACAGATAGTAGTTCACCCGCCCGTCCTATGAGTGTTAGTGATAGGCGGCGATCTCAGAGTACCTTTCATGTGTCGATGAGACCAGAGCAGTTGAGAGAGATGATTGGGGATGTAGTTAGAGAG
>JAJEJH010001323.1:0-30838 GCA_026122585.1 Anacardium occidentale
AGAATCCCGCAGTTACTATCTCAATCTGCTCTCGAGCTATCTCATACTGCAGCTCTGACTGAACTGAAAGGCTGGATAAGGCAACTCGCCTGCTCAAAGCATCTGCCACTACATTGGCTCTCCCTGGATGATATCTGATATCATAGTCATAATCCTTCACCAACTCTAGCCATCTCCTCTGTCTCATATTCAACTCTCTCTGGGTGAAGAAATATTTTAGACTCTTATGATCTGAATAAATGCTGCACTTGACCCCGTATAAATAATGTCTCCAAATCTTCAAAGCAAACACAACTGCAGCTAACTCCAAATCATGAGTGGGATATCTCATCTCATGATCTTTCAACTGTCTGGAGGCATAAGCAATAACTCTACCACTCTGCATCAACACTGCCCCAATCCCCTGATGGGACGCATCTGTGTAAATATCAAACTCAACTCCCTCCTGAGGTAGTGCCAAAACTGGAGCACTAGTCAATCTCTGCTTAAGCTCCTGAAATCGTGCCTCGCACTCATCTGACCAAACAAATGGAACCTCTTTCCTAGTCAAGGCAGTGAGAGGCCTTGCTAGGTTAGAGAATCCCTCAATGAATCTCCTGCAATAACCTGCCAACCCAAGGAAGCTTCTGATCTCTTTCACTGTCCTCGGCCTTGGCCAACTCAAAACTGCCTCTACCTTGCTGGGATCCACTGAAATACCATCTACTGAAACCACGTGACCTAGAAAAGCAACTCTATCAAGCCAGAACTCACATTTGGAAAACTTGGCAAACAATTGCCTATCTCTCAATCTCTGAAGCACATATCTGAGATACTCCTCATGCTCTGCCACACTCCTGGAATACACCAGAATGTCATCAATGAAAACCACCACGAACCGGTCTAAGCAATCATGAAACACCCGGTTTATCAGATCTATAAAGATCGCTGGAGCATTAGTCAACCCAAATGGCATCACCACGAACTCATAATGCCCGTATCTGGTCCTGAAAGCTGTCTTGGGAACATCTCTGTCTACCACTCTGACCTGATAGTACCCAGATCTCAAATCAATCTTCGAAAATACCGCTGCACCTCTCAGCTGATCGAACAAGTCATCAATCCTGGGCAGGGGATACTTGTTCTTCACTGTCACTCTGTTCAGCTCCCTGTAGTCGATACACATCCTCATCGACCCATCTTTCTTCTTAACAAACAAAATCGGAGCTCCCCAAGGCGAACAACTAGGCCTGATGAATCTCTTATCAGTCAACTCCTGAAGCTGCTTCTTCAACTCTTGAAGCTCAGCTGGAGCCATCCGATACGGAGCCTTAGAGATTGGAGCCATACCTGGAAGAAGCTCAACACTAAACTCCAACTCTCTGTCTGGAGACAACCCTGGCAACTCATCTGGAAACACATCAGGAAACTCTCTGACCACTGGCACCTCCTCGATACTCGAACCCACTAAACTGCTATACACCACATTGGCCAAGTATCCGACACAACCCTGTCTCAACAATCTGCTCGCCTGAATACTGGAGATCGTCAGACTGTCAACTTTGCCCTCACCAAACACAAACTGATCAGGGCCTATGTGAAATCTCACCTTCTTCCTTCCACAGTCTATCTCTGCACCATATCTACCCAGAAAATCCATCCCCAATATCATATCAAAATCTGCTAACTCCAGCAGAATCAAATCAGTCAACATCTGCCTACCCATAACCTCTACCTCCTGATCTAGGAGGACTCTGTCACTCAACACAAATCCCCCATCTGGCATTTCTACATGTATACTCCTACTGGCCACACTAGGGTCAACCCCTAGCCTCTCTACTACACTCCATGATACAAAACTGTGTGTGGCTCCACAATCAACAAGCACAAATAAAGGAGTACCAAAATAGAGTAACTGACCGGTAACTGTATGGGGAATGGCCTCTGCCTGCTCTTGGCAGACTGCATAAACTCTGGCTCTGCCTCTGCCAACTCCTGAAGGTCCGGCACTGCCCTCAGGTGCTCTATCACCAGCTCTGGGAACCTCTGCTCCACCTCTCTCAGCTCGAACTCCGCCCCTAGGTGGACCACCTCGGCCTCTGACCTGACCAACTCCACCTCTGTTCTGCCCAGCACCTGTTCCAAGTCTGTTTGGACACACTGCCATCATGTGCCCTGGCTGATGGCACCAGTAACATACTATCTGACCAGATAAACACTCCCCTGGATGGCGTCTGCCACATTTGGTACACTGTGGCGGCTAGGGTGCAACTCTCTACCTCTGACTCTGGAAACCGCAGGCAGATCTCTTGGCTGACATCGGCCTCTTGCCCCTATCTCTGTCATCTGACCTCTGAACTCTCTCAGATGCACTGCTCATAACACCCATCTTCTGTAAACCGATCTCGAATCTGAGTGCTCTCCCCAAGGCATCACTGAATCTCTGGGGAGGCTCTGGTCCTGTCATCACATCCTTATAAATTGCAGGATGCAACCCATGGATAAACTTCTGAACTCGGCCTAACTCTGTCCCTGCCAAACTCGGGACAAACCTCGCTAATGCGTTGAACCTGGTAGCATATTCCTTTACTGAACTTGACCCTTGAGCCAAATCAATAAACTCCTGGGCCTTAGCATAAATCACCTCCATACTCCTATACTCTGCATCAAAAAGCTGTCTGAATCTCGCCCATGTCATCTGCTGCTCGCTGATGGAAGCTTTAGCTAGACTCCACCAGACCTTGGCATCACCCTTAAGATGGAACACTGCATATCTAACTTTCTCTCTCTCTGACAACATGTAGAGGCCCATAACACTCTCTACTGACTCTATCCAGTCCTCTGCTACTGCTGGATCCCTGGATCCACTGAATTTCACTGGCTGATACAGCCCTGGCAGATGGTAGATCGGATGAAGTCTACCTGAAGAAGTAGTACCCACTGTATCTGTACTCATACTCTGACTGGAATCTGCATAACCAACTAGATAATGATGCATTTCTCTAACTGACTGAGGCTGCGACTGATACTGATACTGTCGCTGATACTGCGGCTGCGACTGATACTGTGACTGGGAATGTCTTCTCCTCGGAATCTGATGACTCTCAAACTGAGGAGGAGTAACTCTGTCTGGCTCTGTAACATTACCCACTCCAGCCTGCTGGAGGCTCTCTCTGACTACATCCCCAATCATCTCTCTCAACTGCTCTGGTCTCATCGACACATGGGAGGTACTCTGAGATCGCCGCCTATCACTAACACTCATGGGACGGGCGGGTGAACTACTGTCTGTCTCATCTAGACATCTAGGGACATACCCCTCTCTATCTATAGCATCACAACAATCCAGGGTTAGAAACACATAATTCAATCATAACTGAAAATAAATACCAGACTTGTGCTGTGAGGAGGGTCTGGACGACGGCTGCGAAGGAGAGAAAAGCACCACACACTTACAACTTCGCTCTGATACCAACAAATGTAGGACCCGCCGCTACGAGCACCCTTCTAATGCTGAATAATACTATAGGGAGCTTTTTATTAATCGTCTGAAACTCGGGTACCCGCGACGGGAATCCTACGAAAATAATAAAACTCCTACAACTTGCTATACATACTGAGTTACACATGCGGAAGCTTTACTGAATATATATATATACTTCATCTGAATATACACACGGTTCTGTACAATGGGCCCAAAGGCCTATATCATATATATACACTGTTCCTGTACATCTGGATACATAAAGCATTTACAAAATGATCACACAGGTCCAAAACTGATACAAAACTGAGATCGAGATGTGTGTGCGTGCCCTCTCCGTCAGCCTTGATCCAACCGCTCCTCGAACCCAGCACGAACACCTGAAAACTGGAAGAAGGAGGGGGATGAGTGATAAAGATCACCCAATAAGCACTCCTTACTTCCCTCAATACCCAAACAAGCACAAACAATCATATAAAACAAACATACCTGGGCCTCGGCCCTAATCATACATCTATGCGCTTGCTGGAATCTGGAAACTGGATACTGAATATCTGATTCATTATTATTTACTGATATCATATTTATTCATGTCATGATGTGTATGTCATGCCATGCTCACTGAAAACTGGATGCATGCATCTGAATACCTCTCTGTACCCTCGGGTACCTGCTGTGCTGATCAGACTGGTGAACACAGGGATTCGGCATCCTGGCCATGTGGGCTGAACAGTCTAGCTATTGGCTAGAAAGCTAAATCTGAATACTGTACTGCTTCGATCTGACTGGTGTCAGAGAGCTAAAACTGAAATGCTGTTGAATCCTCTGACTGGTGTCAAGAACTGAATCTGTAATACTGTTGAGCGTTCTGACTGGTGTCAAAAGGCTGAATCCTATAGATGCCCCCTCGTGTTCCACCGATACTCTTACCCGTACATCGGGTTCTGAAAACTGTTGAATTCGAATCCCCTGATCCTCTTTGAAACTACATGTCATGTCATGATATGCACATGCAGTTTATTATCTGAATACAGGCTCATCTGATGCTTATCTGAAGCATTTTAACCATTTATCTGAATTCCCATGCTTAATTAGTCAAATTTTAATCATTTTTCTGAAAATCTGTTGATGCACGGGCGTGCACCAGGACGCACGGGACCGTACGCTGGTCGTGCGCCTGATCGTGCAAGCTACTAGAATTTACTATTCACCTTCACTGAAAATGCCTACGCACGAGCATGCATATGCGGACACACGGGCGTACATGTACGTTTTCTAGCCGTGCACACGTCGTGCACACGGGCGTGCATCTAGAGAAACACAAGCTCACGGCCATGCCATGCAGGCGCATGGTCGTGCGTCTGGTTCTTCAACAAAGCACCGCTTAGAAAATGCACAAAACGACCAACCAAAACACATCCAATTGCAATAACACTTCAATGGTACATTCCCAGCATCACAAACAACACAATTCAAGTCTCACTTCTCACATGCATCAAGCCACATGAAAGCTACCATGGAAACTTCTTCTTTCTCTCATTAAAGCCATACATACACACATGCATGCTTCAAGAGTGGGAATTCATCAACCAATTCAACATGCAATGACATATAAGCATTCCAAACATTCATCAACATGCAAAGAATTCATCCATGGCAACAAAATTCACAAAACAAGCTGGGAAACGCAAGGGAAAGCTAAGAGAACACTTACCTCTTGCCATGCTTCTGAAAACCACTTTCCAGACACTAATCTCTTGGCTCTCTTGCTGGATTGGGAGGTATTGGCTGCTGAATTTCCTCCCTAGGAATGGGAGCTACTGAAAAAGAAGAGAGAATTTGCTAAAGAGAAAACTTGGGTGAGAAAAATGACATAAAGCTCACGGCTCCACCAATGATGCACGGGCGTGCACAAGGGAAAATGAACTTAATTCATTTCCCGCTCACTCGCCTGCTCGAATCCTTCCGAAAGGATTCCAACGAAAGCCACACGGCTTCAAAAACTTACCAACTCACCCCTGAACTTATCTAGATTCCCAATCTCTCTCTGAATTCGATTTCTAACCCCAAAACTCTAACCAAAAAGGCTTTCAGAAACTAGGATGCTACATATAGTTTTCAGCATATAATATATGTATATATTCAGAATCTTCAGATCACAGCTTTTATTATCAGAAAGAGTTTTCAGAAAAGAAAGTTTTTTAGAAAATCAGGCCTAAGGGCAAGTTTTATGGCTTTTCAGCATATACATGACATCAACATATACATTTCATATCATGTACAACATCTCATGAGAAACAAAATAGAATACAGCAAAGAATAATACAGAAAATAGATATACTTTGGTATATAAAGAGAATCAGAATAAGAAAACAGTATAGCAGAATCTCCTACGTGACGAATCACGTAGTCAGTTTGTTTTGGACTTGCGAGTGTTTGAGTTTGGAAATGCTTGCTGAGTGACTTTGTCACTCACCCTTTCTTCCCTGTTTCCTTTTTACAGGTTAGTGAGTAGAGAGCGGCTGAGCTGGAGCGAGACAGCTATGAGATTTTGGAGATATGGATCGGCAGCAGCAGATAGCATGTTGGCTCGCATGCTTTTACTCATTTCTTATGTATATATGTGCGTATTATATATTAGTATACACTGTATGACAGTATGTTTTAGCTTGGGGCTTTCACACTTATATTTCAGTATTGTAATTTACTATCATAGTAAATTATATTTACAGTTTCTTTTTATAAAGAAATTTTTAATTCAGCAGCAGCAGTAGCCTTTTACTGTAGAGATTCTTGTCTCAGGTATATTTTATTTATGATATACAGTACATTTATGCAACGCATAATAACCTGGGGCGGGGGTCGCTACACAATTAAACCATAAATTGAGAAAGTTTCATTTGGATTTTGGTGCACTCCACTCTAATTTTTTATTAGATCAGGGAGCTCAAACAAAGCTCAATCCGATATCAACATTTTACATTCAATATAAATCAAACACTTAGGATTTCATTGGTCTGAGCTCGAATACGATCTCGATTGAAAACAATAATATTTAACTTAAGATATGGCCTATCTATGAATCAAGTTCAATCCAAGTTGCCTTCGATTCTTAGCATTTAGTTTAGGTCGATTTGTACTTTTTTCTACAAAAAATAATTAAAATTAATTAAAACGATATTATTTTAATTAATACATATCAAAACAATACGTTTTGATAATTTTTTATTATATTTGATACCATAGTCAAAATCAATTCTAACTTCTTTTAAATGAATCAAGTTTTAACCAATTTAAAATAAACTCAATAAACTTAAACTTGATTTTTTTTTGAATTGATTTAAGTTTAAATATAATTCGATTTGAAGCATGGAATGCTTGCAATGTCCGGCTTAAAATTGATGGGAATGATGATTGATTGCTAGTGACGGCCATGATGTTGCTGTATGAGTTTTTGAAATACCCGTGAATTTTTTATTATTATTTATGGACCAGATATTTATATCTTATATTATAATTAGATGATGGGAGGAGCACAATAAGATATATGTGATTGAGATCTAGGAGATGATACGTACCTTGGTTTTTTTCATGTAATTTAATTATTATTTTTATTGCGTGTTCAATGTGCCACGATTTCTATTCATCCAATTGATAATTGGTAATGATATTAGGACCGGTGGCAGCTGTTTCTTTAAGTTTGGGTCAGCAATGGGAGTGGATTCGTATTAAGATGAATTTAAAGAACGGCTTACTCAAATTTGACTCCACCGAATTAATAAATAGTAATATTAAATAAAAAATGAAAAATTTCTAAAATTTTTTAAAGATATAATGCAGGATCCCCAGTCAGTGGGAGACCATTGAATTATTATTCAATTTTAGTAAATATTACGAAGTAAATAAATGGCAAATTTAAAATGAAAAATGATATTTTAACCGAAAGTAATGCATCGAATTTGTACAATAAATGACATAATATGATTCAATTGAATGAGTGCTGTCACATGAATTTGATAATAGATAATCGAATCATATTATATTTTTCGATATGCGAATTTGACGTATTATTTTTTAACTTTATGGACTGTTTAAGTGACAATTTAACATATAAAGTTCCCCGGGCTGGGCTTTTTTAGCCTCAGGTGGTCTTGCCATGGTCACGGCCCGTTGATTTCTGAGAACCCAATCAAGCTATTTCAACACTTCTTGCAAGTATTATCTTATACCCACCAACCACTGTGGCCGGGAACCTGAACGCCCATGTCCACCTTCAATGTCTCAGTCTCATCAGCTCCTTCTCTCCTAAGCCGTTTGTCTTTAAACTACCTTTCATCTAAACCCTCCATTCTCTCCCTACGCCCTCTTCCCAAATATCCCAGTTAATCCCTCTCTCAATTGCTCATTTACCTTTGCATTTCAATTTCAGGGAAAATAATTAATGCTGGTATTGCAGGGATTCAGGCCTTGTCTAGCAACGATATTAAAGTCGGTACCAACATTGAAGTAGACGGAGCTCCTTGGCGTGTTCTGGGTATTGATTATTTTTTTTCATTGGGATTATCTAGTTTTGCTTATTTTTACAGAGTAAGCTAAGCTTAACTGGCTGGTTAATATTGTTTATGTGAAGAGTTTCTTCATGTGAAACCTGGAAAGGGAGCAGCATTTGTGAGGACCAAGATTCGCAATTACGTAACTGGAAACACTGTTGAGAAGACTTTTCGAGCGGGAAGTTCGGTAATTTCTTTTTACCTACAATTTTAAGTTGAGATAATAAGCAATGGAACTATGACTTTTTTTCTAATGGAGTTACTGAACATACTAAATTAGAATTGCTTGTTTTCTTTAGTTTTGATTTGGAAGCAATGTGATGTTTTTTTTATTTTAATAGGGAAATTTGAAAGTCTGTTCAGTCCCTTCAATAGAAAATAATATGACAGTAATAGTGCTGTTTGGCCTGTGCATTTTGTGAATTAACATGGAGGCCTTGGGATGAGAATAAGTGTATTAATTTTTTTTTTCATAGAAATACTTATTGCACTTATGTAAGTGTTATAAGTTATATGAATTCAATGTGCAGTAGAAGCTCACCAATTCTAGGAAAATGTGTGCAAGTATTTATATAATTAGGAACTGTGTTTGAGACTGGTAGAGCATTTGGCTGCACTGCTTTACGGCTATGATGTTGCATAATGTATAGAATTATTTGTTTTAGTGTTGTTTGAATCATCCGGCATAGTTGTAGATATACTAGTAATAGATTTACAGATCTGCTGATTACCGGAGGCTGCTCACTCTAATACATTGCATCTAACTGGCATGAGGGTGCCCAAATTCCTTCTCTGTGCAATAATAAAGGAGAGATGTAGCAATATGAAGATCTAGGAAGAATGAGAATCAATTAATGTTTTTCATCTTGTGCTGTCTGATGTGGGCAGGCTTCTTTTTGCTATTTTATTGGGTGCTGAAATTGTTGGGATCATAATAGGCTTTTATGTGTGCGATTTTTTCCTAGATTGATGAGGCAGATGTATTCAAGGAAACCAAGCAATTCACATACAAAGATGGTGCCCAGTTTGTCTTTATGGACCTGGTATCGTTTATCCATTCTATCTAATTTGCTGTCGTGTCATTCTATTCTTGCTCAGGAAAAATAAAACATGCTATATTTTCCTGCATTATTGTGTTTGATGACCTCAGCTATCTGTTTCAGGAAATTTGGAATCAATTTCATCTTAAAGAAATTTAGCAGATGCAATAACGAGATTCAATGTTTTTGAGTCAAGAAGCAATGGCATTTAGTATTTTACTTTATTTATATATTTTTCTTCTCTGATTTGGAATGACATCTTTTCACAGAACTCGTTTGAAGAAACTCGTCTTAACGAGAAAGATATCGGGGATAAGAGAAAGTGGCTGAGAGAAGGAATGGATTGCAATTTGCTATTTTGGAAAGGAAAAGTAATTTTCTTTTAGTTTTGCTTTTAATTTTTGCATCGATTTGTCAATACTACCATTCTTTATATATCTAATGCATTTGCTTATATTCCCAGGGGCAGTGGCACCCTTCAGTGCTAGTAATTTTACATTGCCTTTGTTGATGCCGTTTAATAGACTGCTAATTGATATGCTTGCAGGTTATTGATTTTGAACTCCCAATCACGGTTAAGCTGACTGTGGTTGATGTTGATCCTGGCCTTAAAGGTGATACTGCTCAAGGTAATCTGTTTTTCTTCTCTGGAAAGTTTTGAAACCCCAATTGTCTATCTTTACTGGTGTAACTGAAGTTTTCTGTTGATTCCCTACTCTGAAGCCATTAAGGTAAATAAATAAATGTTGGTGGGTGTATGCTACCTATGCGCTAAATGGATCATATTGTAAATATGGAGTCCACAAAATGAAGGGTCAAGTTAAGGAGCTCCATAACCTCTGTAAACGCAGGCATTTCGACTGGTTTCAGCAGGCTGTGTAAATAATTAACACTAAATAATAGTGAATTTTCCTTATGAAGAAATCAGGCTGCTACACTCCATTTTCTTTCATCATGAGAGATGAGGAAAAGTTATTTGCCTTTTATTGGTTCAGTTATATAATTACTAACGGAATATGGATTCTCTGTGCTGCAACTTCATATGCTTATTGAAAGTTAAAACTCCTGTGGCAGGTGGGTCAAAACCAGCAACTCTGGATTCTGGTGCAGTCGTCAATGTTCCGCTGTTTGTTAATAAAGGTGATGAAATATTGGTGGACACAAGGTCAGGGGAATACATGAGCCGTGCGTAAGTCTCTCATTTGGAGATTTCTTTTATCTCCAAAAATTTTGTCGTTCGCTGTTTGATTAGAAGCAAAAATGCTGAGATGCACATCAGGCTTAGATAGCACAAGAGTTACAAACCTTAATTTCCTGTTTGAAATAGTTTAAGTTATTCCATGTGTATTTATTGGAAAATCTCTTTTTATATAGTGCTTTTCTACCAGACTAGAGAAATTGTATTGTTCTCATAAATGAAATAAAATACCAGTTCAGTTTGGGATAGAGCTAACCACCCTGGGTGAGTAACTAATTATTTGCATATATTCAAAGTTTCTTAGGTGAAGTATGAGCATAAATCCAAGTAATATCTAGGGTTGGATTCAATTCAAGCCGTACTATACAGGAGCCATCTCGAGCTTGGATCAAGTCTATACTGCAAAGTTTGAGTTCAGTTCTTTTTAGCTGATGTATAATATCACTAAAGAGTTGTAGATGATATCGTTAATAAGATAAATAGTATTATTAAATAGATAAACGAATTGATCTTAATTTAAATTTGTGTTTCAACTAAAAATTGATTCGTATGAATTGAATAGTAGATTTGAGTTAAATCAGTTTGAATTATATCCACACCTAATAATATCACCCAAATGTAAGACAATTTGCATTCGGTTTCACTTAAATTTTTTGAAAATATTATCAAAAGTTGTCCTGATGTATAGTAAATAGTATCATGGAATTGTTAAATAATATCATCAGATAAGGATTTAAATTAAATTTTAATCAAACTATTAAACTGAAACTCTAACTTAAATTCAATTCAAATTAAGTTGAACATTAATTCAGACTGAGCTAATAGAAACACTTGAGTATAGAAAAGCTATGATACTGATTCTAGACCCCTTTAGTATTAACTCTCTTAACATTTCTTCATCAACAGACAATAATTGTATGTTTAAATGCATTACATTCATAATTTGATCATCAAAAAAGCATTCAGAAACGTAAAGATTTACTGAATTCCTTGAAATACTTTGGATTTTTGGGGTCTCGCACTTCCTTTCTTGCGCCATTCTGGTTACTACTCTTAATAATAACAAGCTTTTTCAGCATTTTCTTCAAAACCTTGCGGAAACGAGACCCAGACCCACCCCCACGACGACCTTTTACTCGCACAGGTGAGTCTGAGGGCAACGGTGCTAGCAATTTGGCCTGGCCAGCAACACTTGGTGGCTCTGATAAGCTCCGGCGAAGAATGGCTTGGTTACGCTGCGCTTCAAATGAAAGGCTCTCAAACTGATCCAGCAACGTGTTCTGCTCATCTCTAAACCTCCTCAAAACAACCGCAATTTCGTCCATGCCGCTCTTGCTTTTGTTTTTGTTTTCACTTGGTAAAGGGAAGGAAAGACGTTCTAGTATATATGTGCTTCTTATAGAAGAGAAAATGTCAACTGGAAGATTTGAGGATTCCTTTACGATTCTCTAACTGTGTGCTTGGCTTAAAGAAGCCAGCTTGGGTTTGGAAGCTGGAAAGACTGTCAGCCTCAGTGTCGTGTTGCAGTAGCAGTGACCCCAATATTTCAAATAAGAAAGGAATAGTGGGGGCAAATAAGTAATATGAGAGAATGAGTTTGAAACTTGTTATAGTCATATCACAATGGGACTCTTGACTTATCTAACACAGTGATTGAAGATAATCCCTGGTGGTTGATTTAGCTTGGTTAATACGAAAAGATATTTCTAATTAAACACAAAAGCGATAACCCAATTGAACTAAAAGTTCTCTGTTAAATAAAATTCAAACAAACAAGGGAAGCAATTTCCATTTCAGTGCATCTGCTTTAATTTTGGGAAATTTCAAGGTAAAAGATGAGATGAATCATTGAAGCCGAAGATACAAGAGGAGTTGTAGCTTAAGCCAAACTTTAGTGAGATTTTGTCTACTCTTTATGCTTTCTTGCGCACAACATCTAATGTTTTATTCTCTACCATTTGTGATGCTTATCTCATACAAAAGTTACATATTATACTATTTGGGTTGGATTCGGTTTGAACTGAATCTGAATAAGACCCGATTCAAGACTATGAACTGAGACTAAGAAATAATTTCCTTATAAATCCTATTCAAAACAACTCTAACTCAATTTATTTGATTCGAACTTGAATTTAAATTTGAATAACTCAGATCAAATCCAATCTTAATTAGATTATTATTTTATTCTAATAGTGTGTGTTTGCACTTTCTATTCCTCATTTTGTCCAAATTACATGTAGTATAATTTTACCTTTTTAACTCCACGGAAATAGATTAACCTATTTAATACAATAAGATCCAGTTTGAAATTGATGAGTTAAACTGGAACTTGGTAACTGTCATAATAATTATGTGTCATTTCTTGTAACATTTACAGGTGCTACAAAAATAGTATTACAACACAGAAAGCCTAACCTATGTCATTGTATATTATATGATTCAAATTAAAAACAATGTTTGAAATACCTACCTACCCTGACTGAGCAAGAACATGCAGAGATCTTGACCTCAGCTTCAAATTGTCAGCAGCCTTCAGACCACAATCAAATCATACAAAACTTGAATGAAAGCAATTAAACTCAGGCCACACCAACAAGTAAAGTGCAATCAATATCCTGGAGGGTCATTTTCCCAAGTAATAACTCATTTATGTGATCAGAACAGAGAGGGATGCATCTTTTATTCAGAGCTTCATGAACAACTCCCATGCCCTTAACCCACTTATCTTCGTCCAATGGATTAATGTTTACACGGTTCTGTAGTAACCGTATCCTATACACGGTAGTAATAGTACAAGGGCAAAAATGAGCAGCACAAGAATGTGATGATTCATGAATGGCCAACCTGATCAGAGCCAATGATAAAGCCCCATCGACAGGTTTTGGTTCTGAAAGGTTCTTGTTTCCCATCATCTTAACCTCCCGTTCTGAAGGGAAGTACACTTCATCAATCCCCTCCATATTAGTGACTTTCAAATCTTTAGAGAAGTGCCTAATTGTTTCAAGTTTGCTGGATTCATGCTTCTCTGCTAGTGTTAAAATACAAGAGAACCTAAGGTGATAAGTTACAACAGTTTTCACCATCTTGAAGTTGTGACAACAGCAAAAAAAATCAAGCCATCTTCTTGCCACACCCGCATACCACTTAATTATATCAGTATCTTCAAGAGCGGTAAGTAAACTGATTGGTCTAGGACGACCCATATTGTTGGTGAATCCAGCCATTTTAACAGCCTTCCTAACAAGCTCTATAGGTGCAGAGACTTTCATGCAAAGCGTTGTCAAATCCTCCAATGTTCTCTTAGCATACTTTTGTTCCTCTTCCACTTCTAATCTCCTTTCTTCTTCCTCCAATTCCTTTCTGGCTTTGACAGGTGTTAAATGCTTGTCAACTTGTGCTTGAAACTGGTCATAAGCATCAACAAGGTCATCTGGCAATTGATCTCTTATGTGTCTCAAAGAAAGAAAATCACCTCTAGAAAGCAACCGATGCCAATGCCACCGTTCTTCTAAGGATCCCATAAATTCTTCAACCACTTCATCTGCCCAAGTTCTAAAGGTATCTCTGACTTCATTTTGAATGTGAAACTCAAACTTAAACCCATTACTCTGCTTCAGTTTCTTAAAAACATTTTTCAATATTTTCAAACCCAACTTCTTCCGATTCCTTTCACGTGCATTTCTCAACTCCAGAGCTCTGACTTCCTTCTGCCTAATGTACTTCTTCCTAGCTCTCATTGCCTTTTCAGACATAGCAGGACGCAAAACTGAAGGTGGAACAGCCTGCAGTTCCATTCCCAGAAAATCAATCTTCTCTGATACCGCATTATGAATTGCAGTTTTCACTCTATCTACATTCAACTCCAATTTCTCCTCTAAAAATTTCAAAACCACATTCTTCAAATCCATGGTTAACATTTTTGAACCTGAAGTAATTACCAATATCTCATCCAAATACCGAACAGCATATATCTTCAGTGGCTTGTAATAAACACTGGAAGAAGAACCAAGCTCATTCAAGTTAAACTTGGGGTTCCTCTCGTTTATTTGCAGACGTGCTTCTTGCAATTTTCTATCTAAACAATCAAAGTAAATATTAAGTAAAATCAAACACAAACCACACTCTTGAGGCAACCCCCTGCCCAAATAACACCCACCAAGTTCAATTCTCACTATTTCACAATCAAAAAGCTTCCGTATTAAATCAGTCAACATTTCATCCCTTATTTTTTCACCTATAAATAAACACAACTTGTCTACATTAAGTTTATCAAACTTTTGACGATTAAACGAAACAGTAAACCACCAAGTGGGATTTTCCACCGAGTTTTTAAGATATCTAATCGCCGTGTGTCTTCCCATATTAAAACGACCACCATAGGAAAACGTAACAAAACGTTCATCATAAACAATTTCCAATACAATTCTAATAGCTTCGATCAAGACTTTTAATTTCAAATTGGGCAAAACCAAAGGCTCACCTTTCCCGCTCAGCTCTACACAACAAGACTGAACATCGAAGCGGTTTTCGATAAGCTCGCGACCCATGTCGAGAATTGAGTAGTAGTGGGACTTGGGGAGGTTGTGGGCTTTGTTAATGTTGAGGGCGGCAGTGAGAAGAACAGAGGGTAAAGTAACGACGTTTTGGACGAGGTTGAAAAAGTGGCCATGGGAGTACTGGGCGAGGACTAAGGAGTTGAGTTGGGTTTTGTTTAAGGGTTGTATAAATGTTGCTGGGTTTAAAAGCTGAGCGGTTTCAGAATGGAAGATTCTTACCGAGAGTGAGAGCCTCCGCAGGTTCACAAACATTTGTGAGAGACAAGACTGGAAGAATTTGAAACCGCTGCTTAAAATCGAAGAAAACAGAGGATGTCAATTAAAATAACAGTTTTTAATGGTTGGATAGATGGAAGCCGAAGCCCAATGTGAGACAGTGCCGGGCCAATTTCAACATGCCAGAGGCCCATGCTAGATTATCCATTTCCGATTCATTTCAACCGAAAACAGAACAGGCTAGGCCCTGGAACTTGCTCTATTTTTTATTTAATTATTGTTTTATTTGCTTGGTCCGTTCAATTCGACTGCATCAACTCAAAGCTCAGATGAATCGAATGCTGTACGAGTACGACGACGGATTCTAATTTCGCAGGAAGATGAGTTCCTGCGAGCTCTTACTGGGATCGAGAATGGCTACAATTTCAATATATATAATTTCCACTGATCTAAACAGAAGAATTCGTTACAGTGGGATTTTGTAATGGATAAAAATGTAATTCTGGCGGTATTTGTATTGGTTTTCACTGTTGCCGCCGATGTTTCCAATGCTAAATTTCGCCACTTAGCTGCGGTGGACCCAAACGATGACTCCGCTGCGACTCAAGTAGGATTTTTCTTTTTTGGGTTTTGCTTTTGGTGACAAAACGACGCGTTGAATTGCGTTTCTTTGTATTTTGTGTTAGGGTTCGGGTGCTAACAAGCCGGTTGAAGCATGGAAGAAGAAGGAGCCAGAGGCAGTGGACAGTCCATCACAGTTGGATACAAACGAGTTGAATAAAAGGGATTTGGTGAGTCCACCTCCGCTTAATGAAACAACTGATAATAGTAAAAGTTCTAATACTTAGGATTTAGTGAATCCGAATGTCTAAAACAAAACTGTTGATAACCCAAAAGGTTCCAATAATGATACAGATAAATCAAAGATTTCTAAGAGTTTTGATGAAAATGATTCTGCACTGAGTCATCCTGATAAGGAAAAGAATAGGAACAATACTAGTGATACAGTGTTGAGTCCTGAAGTCAAACGTACGAACAATAGGAAGAATGAGGTAACTGATAATGGAATGAAGGATGAAACAGATAGTGGGAAGAAGGATGGAGCAGAAAGTAGGAAGGAGTGAATAAATAGTGGGAAGAATGACAAAATAGATTGTAGGAAGGGAACTGGTAATGGGAAGAAGGACGGAACAGATAGTGGGAAGAAGGACGGAACAGATAGTGGGAAGAATGACAAAATAGATTGTAGGAAGGGCACTGGTAATGGGAAGAAGGACAGAACAGATAGTAGGAAGGAGGCAACAGATAGCGGGAAGAAGGATAGAACAGATAGTGGGAAGGAGACAACAAATAATGAGAAGAAGGATGGAACAGATAGTAACAAGGAGGATAGAACGAAAGAGGATAATAATGAGCATGAAAGAGATTCAGTGGCTGGGGTGGATGAAACTTGTAGGGGGTTGCCTAACCAGTGCACTTCGGATGGACTTATTGCCTGTATTCAGAGTTTTGACACTGGTAATTCGTGTTGCTTTTTAGCTTTTTTGAAATTGGATTATTAGTTCCTGCAATTTACTGATCTTTTATTTCTGTTGGCTAAAATGTTTGCTTGGTGTTGAAACTATTAGATTGAAATGTTCTACAATGTGTACTTGTTTTTATTTTAGAGATTATGCAATTAATTGAACTGCTATAATAGTATTTGATTTACAAGAATGAAGATAATATTTTAATTTATCTAAGGATTCATATAGGTTCAAAATATCTGAGCATAGTTATTTAATATTAGGTTGTAAACAATGATGGAATATCTATGCTGGGTATTAATGATTGCTATAGACTTTATATACTTGGGTTATAGTGGTCAGTGCAATATTTAAGATAACTGCTCTTTAGAATGAGGGAAAGTAAGTATTAGAAAGAGCTGAAGAAGAGGAATCTAATCTAATGCTCATGGAAAAGAAATAAAAATTGAAAACAAAGGCACAGAGCTGCACCATTGCTTTACAAAATCAACGTGGAGGCTTATTGGGTTATGGGTTGCATGGAAGTAAATTTATTAAGCATGGTGGAAACTCTTTAAACCATTTCTGCTCCTTGATATGTCACCATTTGAACTTTTTCCTTATTTTGTTGATTTCAAATTCCAGGTAGTTAACGCAGTTCTCTTTAGTTACCTGCACTATCTACAGTTGCTCTTGGGTATTTCATGTCGTATCTAGTTTAATCATTTAGACATGTTACGTTGCCAAAATGCCTACTCTTGAACTCCCTTTTACTGGTTTTGCTTTGTATATTTTCCTTATTCTCATTTATAGACATAAAAACTGACAGTTAATACACATCCTAACTTGTGTTTCCTACTTCTTTTGAAATTGGGTTTCAGTTTTGTTTTTTAGCTAATTGTGTTTTACTTGGTAGATTGTTTTGTGTTTTTGGTACACCAAAATAAGTCTTCTGTCCGTTAATCATTCAGTTACATGTTCCTTTTAATACGCAAAATGTGGATAGCTATCTATATTTCTTTAACATAGCATGTCTTGCTTTTGAAACTGACAAAAGGAGAATCAATAGAAAGTATTATGCTTCAGAATCAATATGATCAAGAGTATGCTAATTTTAGTTGGGTCATGCTTTAAATATTGTGTTGTATGTAATATTAAGTCAGTTGAATCGAATTTGGAATTCTGGAGTATTTGCATGTGTCTCTGAAATGAATTTACTGTGAAAATCAAGTTTATTTGCTTCGCTGTCTTGAATATTATCATTTTATACTTCAGTTTCTATGGTTCTTTCTAAATGCAATGATTCTGATATATTGATAAATTTATTATTCTTGTAGCTTTGGGTTAAGTGATTGAATTATTACTGGATAGCATATTAAATCTTATGCAATGAATATTTAAATATTTATTTTTTAATTAATATGCATTTTTCCTTCCTGTTGAATGATACATTATAACCCAGACATTGATAGATGATGTACTTAGATAGAGTTGACTGATGGAAAAAGGACACATTCAATCCATTTACTTGGGATTAAGGTTTTATTGAGCTACATTGGGCCATTCATGATTCTCTTATCATCTTTCTTTTATAAATTTCGGGACTGGGCATGTTCATCTGTGAATGCTACAACTTTATTCTTTGTAGGCTTTATTGCTATAATTGGGCTTTTTTTCAACATTATTGGACTGTATGGTATTATGTTATGTCCTTTTATCATATGAAGTAGGTGACTTGGTGCTACATTAATGTGTTCATGTGTTTAAAACTATGCTTTTAGTAAATTTGAATAGTCTTACGTAGTGCAGATCTAGCTGAAGCCGTCTGATTGCCTCGCTAATTTAATGCTATTATATCATGATCTATTAGCTGTGGTGTAAGCATTATTGATTAATAACATCCATGATTTTTTTCTTTTCCTTTTCTAGGACATATTTAAACATCCTCCCCCATGTGCCCCACACCACACCCCCTCTTGACCGTATAGTGAACGGCTAAGTTTACAAACTAAATTAGACTCTCCTTGAGCAACAAAACCAGAAGGTTGCTTTATATAAATCTCCAAATGGATCTCCTTTAAAATAATTGAACAGAAGACATTTTTGCCATCGGAGAAAACGTGTCACCATAGTCCAAAGCATAAACTTGTGTATAACCTTTGGCAACTAGTCGTGCCTTAAAATGATCAACCTTACCATCAGGACCAATCTTAACTGTATAAACCCAACGACAGCTAACAATGGAATGACACGAAGGTAATTGAACCAACTCTTAAGTACCATCTTTATGCAAGATCGTCATCTTATCCAACATTACCTGTCGCCAACCTAGATTAGAGAGAGTCTCACTGACAGACTTAGGAACTGAAATGGAAGATAAGGAAGACACAAATATATAGTATAGTGAGGATAAACGATGATAACTAAGAAAATTATAAATAGGGTTAAGATTACGAGAAGACCTTACAGCTTTGTGAATAGCAATAGAAAACTGATCAGCAGAAGGTAGGGTCGTGATTGGTGAAGACTAAATGGCAAGTAGTGAGTCAGAATGATCCGTCAAATCAGGAGGAGTAATCTTAATACTTGCAAGAGAAAAAGATGGTGAAGAATCAGAGACTTGTGAGAGGTCTTGACTCAATAGGTAGTTTAAGAAGAAGAGTGTATGTAAATAACAGAAGTATATCAGTGATTAAAGATTGAGGGTTAGAAGAGGAAAAATAAGAAGACGACTCGAAAAAGGTAATGAAAAACCTTAGTACTTAGAGAAATAATACTAGCAAGGGGGTGAATAGGACTATTTAAAAAATTTAAGAATCTAAAGCAATAATCATAACACATACAATAATAATCACAATAAAAAGAGAGAGAGTTCAGAGATTGCTTAGCCAAGTTTATAGAGGTTCGAAGCTTTGAACACAAGCCTCTTACGTCATCTTCTTCAATCAAACCTGATTAAAATTTCCACTATCTTCAAAACCCGAAGATACAATAGTTTTTTCCATAAGGGAATTTTGCCTTTTTCACAGAAAAAATGATGATCAAGAAGGTGATTGTTTTTGCCTCTTAATAGGTTGAAAATCAAATATTAAGTACAAATCTCTCAAGTGTATGAGTGTATAAGCTTAGAGAGAGAGAAAGAGTATTCAAAAAGTGAAGTAGATGGCTAGATTTTTTGCAATACGTTTCAGTAACCTTCTTCACTTCAAATGAGTCTCATTTTATACTCCATTTATTGTCTAGAATAGCAAGGAGCCGTTTTGCTAGTTTTGTATCCATTGAGGTGGTTGAAAAAGTATGCTCTGCAATAAATTTTTCAGGCGTACGGTCATTCTCTTCGAGTGCACAGTCGTGCTTGCTGCATTTATTGCCTCGATCAGACTCCAACGATCGAAATTGAAACTTAGCGCCAATGGTGCACGGTCGTGTGTCTGTATGCACGGTCGTGCTTCGACCCTTCATGGTCGCGTGCCCTTGATGCACGGTCGTGCTTCGATCCTTCATGGTTTTGCCCAAAAATTTCATAAACTCACACGACTTGGTTGCACGATGAACACACGAGTGATTTTATGCTATTGCACGGTCGTGTGCCATATCTGCACGATCGTGTGTTGGATATGTGCCTTTATGCTCTTGCACGACCAGTCCGTACACGACTTCTTGGTAATGCCCTTAGTAGTGCTCTCACTTGTCATCACGCACGGTCGTGCATCTACCATGTGCACGGTCGTGCGTTGACTGTCTTGCTTTGACCTCATGCACGACTTCCTCACACGGCTTGATATCCCGTGCTCTTCATAAATTATGCACACGGTCGTGTGCTCCAAATACGCACGGTCGTGTCCTTGACTTTTGATATATTTGATTTTGCACGGTCAAGCTACACGGTTGAGTTGATAGTGCGTTACCCGTGTTGTGCATGCACACGGTTGTGCATCATGAACGCATGCCCGTGTTGGTTCTGAAAATTTTGTTCAGATTTTCACAGAACCTCACACGGTCAGGCGCACGGTCTCGTGTTTTGGACACACGAGGACCCGTTTGGTCAAACACGGTCGTGCTTCAATAGCACACGATCGTGCGAGACCTATATCCTGCAAAAATAAAATTTTTCTCTCTTCTTGTGTCATGAATTACTTCATGCAAGGGATTGATTAGCAACTTAAACATATTTTTATCATCATCAAAATATCAAGGGTTCAACAATCTCCCCTTTTTGATTGATGACAAAAATATGTTGATAATTTTAAAATTGAATGTTAATTAAGGAAAAAAATGCTCCCTCTCACTTTAAGCACTCCCCTTTAGTTTTAGTTTTAATTACCAATATAAGTTAATATCAATTTTAACTTGTTTATTCTCTTATTCTCCCTCTTTTTTGCCATTAATCAAAAAATTTCGACATAGTCTCCCCTGTTTTTTAAGATTTTCCAAAACAAGTCATCACAGAAAATACACTTCTAATATATCAATCGACCAAGCAATCATCTAACTATCATATCATCAACCAAGCAATATCAATAGTTTGCAAATAAACATAGTATCAAAATAATTGAAATCATCTAGAAAATACATACGAACAAGATAAAGCATAATAATATAAAAAATTTGATGTTCCTTAATGACAATTTAAAAAAAAATGCAAATGCACATGCAAGTGAGGGTTTAAGGCTCGGGTGGCTGCTGAGGAGATAAGTTCGCCATGTAAACTAGAGTATCAACTTTGGACTCAAGTCGGGTCAAGCGAGTTTCCATACTATTCTGAAATGCCCAAAAATCACTAGCAAGCTGAGCTACATTCGCATCAACTTGTTTGGTCAATTCGATTAACACTTGAAGCTCGGATGTAGATTGAACTTCAGGGCAAGCTCGTCTTCCTCGACGAGCATTGGTTTCAGCAACTGAAGGCACAGTATAAGGTCCAGCAGATGACTCATGGTCACCAACAACTGCAGGCAATCTTCACCCATTATCACCATTTTTCTCGATCACCTGCATACGATAGAGAGCGTCGACATTAAGCATATGTAATTTTTCAAAGGCGATCTGAAACTCTCCATAACCGTCAACTGAGATGCCCAATTTCTCAACGATAAAAGTAATGATCATACCAAAATCAATAGGAACTTTTTCCTTATCGCTGTAGGATTAGATATCATTAAATTTGTTGATGAGCCAGCGCACTATATCCAGTTGACGACCATTCATAGCAGCTTCCATTACTGCTATGTCGCGAACACTTATATTACCATTCGTGTTCGTGCGGGTATTCAGCGTATAAGTGACCATCCGATGAAAGATCTGCATCGTCGGATTAGCCAAAGTTGATACTTTCGCCTTCTGAGCTTCGTAAAATCCAGATTCGTTGAGTGAAATCCATATAGCTTAAGTACTTAGCTCATGAGAAATGTCTAAAATACCCTTAGCGTTACATTCTAGTTATTCACCCAATTGTTCGGTAGGCACTGTCCAGTCACTATTCGCCAGTCGAAAATGCATTGTATAATCCATTCAGTCTAGCAGAATTAACCAAACTCATGACCTCATCTAACAAACCAATTTCTCTCAGAATCCGCCTATCCAAACATCTCCCAATATAAATCGACTTTTTTATAAGCTTTGAGAGAAGTACCTTTTGTTGGCAATTGGAACTCACAATTCCAAATGAATTTTTCGCCCGTGAAGATTATTGAAGCAAATTATGTTTAAGGCCTTCAACATACAAAACATCATTAATAGTAAGAGAAAAGTTACCTATGGAGCCAATTCCAACAACTTTTCCCTTTGAATTGTCTCCAAAATTTACATTGCCTCAATCCTTTTCCTTCAATGATGTGAAGAAATTCTTGTTTCCAGTCATGTGTCTTGAACATCCACTGTCCAAGTACCACTTGCTTGACTTCTTTCTCTTCACCTCCAAGCACACCTACACAAGACATATATAACAACCGTGCTTCTTTACGCATGACCGTGTTTTCATGTCTTGTGTTGTGAAATTATTGATAAGAGCACTAATAATATTGCATTCATAGGACATAAACACTCAAATATGTATGTCTATTGATAAGGTCTTATCAATAATCTTCACGGACGGAAAATTCATTTGGAATTGTGAGTTCCAATTGCCAACAAAAGGTACTTCTCTCAAAGCTTATGAAAAAATCGATTTATATTGGGAGATGTTTGGATAGGCGGATTATGAGAGAAATTGGTTTGTTAGATGAGGTTATGAGTTTGGTTAATTCTGCTAGGCTGAATGACATATTTTTTATGAGGAATGATGCATACGAAAATTTGGTATATGAATTTTATAGCTCCCTGTTGTTTAAAAAGGACGCGTGGGGAAATATAATGGATTATACGATGCATTTTTTATTGGTGAATAGTGACTAGACAGTGCTTACCGAACAATTGGGTGAATGGCTAGAATGTAGCGCTGAGGGTATTTTAGACATTTTTCATGAACTGAGTATTCAAGCTATATGGATTTCACTCAACGGATCTGGATTTTACGAAGCTTAGAAGGCGAAGGTATCAACTTTGGCTAATCCGACGATGCGGATATTTCATCAGATGGTCACTTATATGTTGAATACCCGCACGAACACGAATGGTAATATAAGTGTTCGCGACATGACAGTAATGGAAACTACTATGAATGGTCGTTAACTGAATATGGCGCGCTGACTCATCAGCAAATTTAATGATATCTAGTTTCACAGCGATAAGGAAGAGGTTTCTATTGATTTTGGTATGATCATTACTTTTATCGCTGAGAAATTGGGCATCTCAGTTGACGGTTATGGAGAGTTTCGGATCGTCTTTGAAGAATCACATATGCTTAATGTCGACGCTCTCTATCGTATGCGGGTGATCTAGAAAGATGGTGATAATGGGTCGAGATTACCTGCGGTTGTTAGTGACCATGAGCCATCTGCTGGACCTTTTGTTATGCCTTCGGTTGCTGAAACCAGTGCTCGTCAAGGAAGACGAGCTCGCCCTGAAGCGGGTCCTGAAGTTCAATCTGCATCCGAGCTTTAAGTGTTAATCAAGTTGATGCGAATGTGACTCAGCTTGTTAGTGATTTTCGGGCATTTCAGGATAATATGGAAACTCGCTTGACCCGATTTGAGTCCAGAGTTGATACTCTAGTTAACATGGCAGACTTATCTCCTCAGCAGCCACCTGAGCCTTAAACCCTCACTTGCATGTGCATTTGCATTTTTTTTTTAAATTGTTATTAAGGAACATCAAATTTTTTATATTGTTATGCTTTATCTTGTTCGTATGTATTTTCTGGATGATTTCAATTATTTTGATACTATGTTTATTTGTAAACTATTGATATTGCTTGGTTGATGATATGGTTGATTGATATATTGGAAGTGTATTTTTTGTGATGACTTGTTTTGGGAAATTTTAAAAAACAGGGGAGACTATATCGAAATTTTTTGATTAATGGCAAAAAAGGGCGAGAATAAGAGAATAAGCAAGTTAAAATTGATATTAACTTATATTGGTAATTAAAGCTAAAACTAAGGAGGAGTGCTTAAAGTGAGGGGGAGCATTTTTTTCTTTAATTAACATTCAATTTTAAAATTATCAACATATTTTTGTCATCAATCAAAAAGGGGGAGATTGTTGAACTCTTGATGTTTTGATGATGATAAAAATATGTTTAAGTTGCTAATCAATCCCTTGCATGAAGTAATTCATGACACAAGAAAGGAGAAAAGTTTTATTTTTGCAGGATATAGATCTCGCACGACCGTGTGCAATTGAAGCACGATTGTGCTTGACCAAACGGGTCCTCGTGTGTCCAAAACATGGGACCGTGCGAGATTCTGGAAAATCTGAACAAAATTTTCAGAACCAATACAGGCGTGCGTTCATGATGCACGACCGTGTGCATGCACAACACGAGTAACGCACTATCAACTCAACCGTGCAGCTTGACCGTGTAAAGTCAAATATATCAAAAGTCAAGGACACGACCGTACGCCTTTGGAGCACACGATCATGTGCATAATTTATGAAGAGCATGGGATATCAAGCCGTGCATGAGGTCAAAGCAAGACAGTCAACGCACGACCGTGCACATGGTAGACACACGACCGTGCGTGATGACAAGTGAAGAGCACTACCAAGAAGTCGTGCAAGGACTGGTCGTGCAAGAGCATAAAGGCACATATCCAACACACGATCGTGCAGATATGGCACACGATCGTGCAGATATGGCACACGACCGTGCGATAGCATAAAATCACTTGTGTGTTCATCGTGCAGCCAAGTCGTGTGAGCTTCTGAAATTTTTGGGCAAAACCATGAAGGATCGAAGCACGACCGTGCATCAAGGGCACACGACCATGAAGGGTCGAAGCACGACCATGCACCATTGGCGCTAAGCTTTAATTTCGACCGTTGGAGTCTGATTGAGGCAATAAATGCAGCAAGCACGATCGTGCACTCGAAGAGCATGACCATACGCCTGGAAAATTTATTACAAAGCATACTTTTTCAACCACCTCAACGGATACAAAACTAGCAAAACAGCTCCTTGCTATTCTATGCAATAAATGCAGTATAAAATGAAACTCATTTGAAGTGAAGAATGTTACTGAAACGTATTGTAAAAAATCTAGTAATCTACTTCACTCTTTGAATGCTCTTTCTCTCTCTCTAAGTTTATACACTCATACATTTGAGAGATTTGTACTTAATATTTGATTTTCAGCCTATTAAGAGGCAAAAACAATCACCTTCTTGATCATCATTTCTTTTGCAAAAAAGGCGAAATTTCCTTGTGAAAAAAACTGTTGTATTTTCGGGTTTTGAAAATAGTGGAAACTTCAATCGGGTTTGATTGAAGAAGATGACGTAGGAGGTTTGTGTTCAAAGCTCCGAACCTCTATAAACTTGGTTGAGCAATCTCTGAACTCTCTCTCTTTTTATTGTGATTATTGCTTTAGATTCTTAAATTTTTTAAATAATCCTATTCACCCCCCTCTAGTATTATTTCTTTAAGTACTAAGGTTTTTCATTACCTTTTTCGAGTCGTCTTCTTTTTTTTCCTCTTCTAACTCTCAATCTTTTATCACTGATATACTTCTGTTACTTACATACACTCTTCTTCTTAAACTACCTATTGAGTCAAGACCTCTCTCAAGTTTCTGATTCTTCACCATCTCTTCTCTTGCAAGTACTAAGATTACTCCTCCTAATTTGACGGATCCTTCTGACTCACTACTTGCCATTGAGTCTTCACCAATCACGACTCTACCTTCTGTTGATCAGTTTTCTATTGCTATTCGCAAAGCTGTAAGGTCTTCTCGTAATCCTAACTCTATTTATAATTTTCTTAGTTATCATCGTTTATCCTCACTATACTATACATTTGTGTCTTCCATTTTAGTTCCTAAGTCTATCAGTGAGGCTCTCTCTAATCTAGGTTGGCGACAGGTAATGTTGGATAAGATGATGGTCTTGCATAAAGATGGTACTTAGGAGTTGGTTCAATTACCTTTGGGTCATTCCATTGTTAGCTGTCGGTGGGTTTAAACAGTTAAGATTGGTCATGATGGTAAGGTTGATCATTTAAAGGCACGACTAGTTGCCAAAGGTTATACACAAATTTATGTTTTGGACTATGGTGACACGTTTTCTCCGATGGCAAAAATGTCTTCTGTTCAATTATTTTAAAGGAGATCTATATGGAGTAACCTCCTGGGTTTTGTTGCTTAAAGGGAGTCTGATTTAGTTTGTAAACTTAGCCGTTCACTATATGGTCTTAAGCAATCTTCATGTGTCTAGTTTGGACGTTTTAGCAAAGTTATTCAGGAATTTGGTATGATTTGATGTGAGTCAGATCATTCTGTATCTTATAGACATACGTCAAGGGGAAAGTGTATGTACTTAGTTGTGTATGTTGATAACATTGTTATCATGAGTGATGATCAAGCAGACATCCATCAGTTAAAACAACATTTATTTGACCATTTTCAAACTAAAGACTTGAGACCATTTAGATATTTTCTTAGGATAGAAGTTGTTCAATCTAAGTTTGGTATAATTATCTCTCAAAGAAAGTATCCTTTAGATATTTTGGAAGAGACGTAGATGTCAGATTGTAGACCTGTTGACTCTCCTATGGATCCTAATACTAGACTTGTACTAGGATAGGGGGAGCCACGTATAGATCCTAGTAGATGTAAGAGATTAGTAGGTAAACTTAACTACCTTACTATCACTTGACCAAATATTTCTTTTTCTATCAGTGTAGTTAGTCAGTTCTTACAATCTCTATGTGATTCACATTAGGATGCAATTGTTCGAATCATAAGGTATATCAGGGGAGCACTAGGAAAAAGTTATTGTATAAAGACAAGGAACATACTCAAGTGGTTGGATACTTTGATGCAGATTGGGTCGGGTCTCATCAGATAGGTGTTCAATTTCAGGATATTGTATTCTTATCGGTGGTTGTAATAGCCCGAGGTTAGAATAGTCTTTTAAGCTTTTGATCGGGGTTAAAAGAGAGATTTTTATAGTCAAAGATTAGCCTCAATGAGTTCTGGGAGTAGAATGGTCTTTTCGGAGATGCTTTATATGGGTTGTGCTTGCCACACGCCCATGTGTATGCCTTTTGTGAATAACACGACCGTGTGTCTTAGTGGTACATGACTGTGTGTCTTCCTTAGGTCGCACAATTATAAAAAGAGAAGTTTCGTGTTTTAGCCAGCTTACCCATTTTCTCTTTTTCTTCCTTCTCAGCAAGTCTTTGCCATTTTTAGAGTTAGAAGCTAGCTTTAGTAGCTAATCCAGCCATAATTTAGTTGAAGATAGAGAGATAGAAGATCTTAGCAGCTTCAGGTAAGTGTTTCTTTACTTCTTTCCTGTTTCTTGGCATGTAAATCCTTAAATGAGTCTATTTAGTGACTTAGTATGATTTTGAGATGTTGAGATTGTGATAGAAGTGTGTGGTTGCTTCTTTGTGTGCTACATTGAGTTTATTTTAGAGAGATTTTGTGATTGGGAGAGTTTGATCGGGTTTTTGGGTTTTCCTAGCATATTACCGTCGAAGTATGGTAGACACATGCTCGTGTACTCGTGGGTGCACGCCTGTGTAGTCTCATTTCAGCGATAACACACCCATGCATGGTTGTCATGCACACCTAGAAAAGCCTGAACACACGCCCATGATAGTGGTGAACACGCTCTTGTGCTCGTTCCCAATTCCACACGCTCATGTATGCGTAACACAAAAGTGTTGTGTGTGCTGTTGCATGCCCGTGTATGTAGGGACACAATCGTGTGTTTTCTTCTGCACGTCCGTGTGTCCTGAAACACACGCTCGTACAATGCAGAATTATTTTTAGAAGCTAGCACGCCTTAGCACACGCCTTGCGCACGATCCCTTGTATTCCCCTACATGCCTGTGTGTCTTCTTGCACACGCTTGTGCATATAGTAAAAGCAACAGAATAGTGTAAATAAAAGCAAAAAACATGAAGAAAAAGAAAGAAATGAGAAAATATAAGATATTTTTCAGAATCACACTTCAATTTAACAACAGTACAATAATACTTCTCAACAAACTAAAATAATGTAATCTAGTGATCGGTTACGATTAGAAAACAGAAATAAAACCAGAAACAGAAACAGTATGGGTATAAACAGAAACATAATAGAAACAAAAAAATAGAGACAAAGCTGACAAAAGTATAATAGAATGCGAAACTTATTAATAAATTACAAAAACATCATAACAATAAAAATACACAGAACTAAAAGCTTTAGTAAGAAACATAGAACAAAACTGTAATAGCTGATTCAGTAAAATAAACTATAATCAGAGAGAGAAGAGAATTAATAAGATAACATCCATGAATAGTATCATTCAGCATAACATGCTAAACAGTGTTTTTAGAAAAAAAGATCAAGTGATCCACTTGCATCAGTTTTCAGCATTAAGGCCCGATATCTGAGTTAGTTAGTAAGGGTGAATACGAGGGGACATATGTGGGATTTCAGCTTTCTGACTTTGGTCAGATTTGTTCGATTTCAACTTTCTGGTTCGATGACTGGTATGGTAGGATATTTTAGCTTACTGACACTTCGTTGGTATGGTTTAGCCCACATGGCCAGGATGTCGAATCCCTGTATTCATCAGTTTGATCAGCATAGCAGGTATCTTCGAATATACAGAGATTTCATAAACAGTTTTATTTAGCTTTTCAATGTTTTGGATCTTCAAATCCTAATAACAGTTGTAGTAAAAAAATTTCAATAAATAGGCCTAATGGCAAATAACATGATTTTAGCATATCATGATACATATTACATGACATAGAAAAGTATACAAATAGTAAGACTAGAAACGTTTAAAAAAAATAAAAGACAAGTTAAGCAGCACGATATACGTAAGAAGTAAAGAAATAAAAGAGTACAACTAATTCTAAGAGAACTTAAGAGTACTTTAAGTCTCAAAAATTAATAAAAAAACAAGGAGAATAATAAATATTAAAAGAAGATCAGAAGAAGCTATTAGGCTATCAGGAACTTAGTTAAGTTCATCTAAATGACAACCAGTCAGCAGTAGCTTAGTCTAGAGCTTACCCGAGGGTAGAGGTAGGAGATGCATACTAAGTGACTTGTCACTCATCCCCTTCAGTTTCCTTTCTTGTAGATTTGTGTTTTGGAGAGCTAAACTTGAAGCACGAGATGACTGGAGTGTAGGATATGGCTTGAACTGGTTTTCACTTGAGTTTTCAGTTTACATATGTACATGTATATATATTTAGTTTTCAGCAGATAATATGTTTGTAGCTCGCATGCTTTGTATTGCTCATGCATACGAGATGTACAGTATCTTCTATGTTTTTAGATATTATTATTATATAGTAAATATGAGTTTTATTTCAGAATACTGTTTAGTGGGTTTTTGTTTTCCATCACAAATTTCTAATTTAGTTTCCGCATATTTTCAAAAAGTGGTCAACGTAGGACATACTGCTCTACATATTTATTAAAGATATATTTCGGTAACAAAAAAAAAAAAATAGTCTACAATAATATATAGCAACGGGCACTACAATGGCAATCTGATTTCATAAAAAAGTAAAAAGCAAGATGTGGTTGCTAAGTCGAGTGCGGAAGCAGAATATCGTGCTATGACATTGGCTACATGTGAGTTTGTTTGGTTAAAACAATTGATTCATTAGTTGAAGTTTACAAAGATATCACAGATGAGGCTTCTTTGTGATAATCAAGCAGCGCTTCATATTGCCTCTAATCTAATATTTCACGAAAGGAAAAAACATATAGAGATTGATTGTCACTTTATTCGAGAAAAGATTTTATCAGGGTGTATAACTACTAGTCATATTAGCTCCAACGATCAGCTTGCAGACATTTTGACTAAATCACTTAGAGGTCAACGCATTGAATTTATTTGTAACAAACTTAATGTATATGATTTGTATGCTCCAACTTAAGGGGGAGTATTGAGAATCAAATTGAATATGTTAGATTAGGAAAGTTAGGATTGCATAATTTTATTTCCTTTTTATTTTCTCTTGTTATATTATATATGCATTGTATCAGTTTATTGAAAAATAACAAGAAGATTTATAATTGTCATAAAAACCTCAAGAAGGGTGGAAAGGGAAGACATAGAAGACAAAGTTGAAACAAAAGCATAAAAGGATAAAGATAATCGATGATAACTCAGAAAATTATAAATAGGATGTGGATTATGGGTAGATCGTATACCGTTGCGAATGGTAATTAAAATTGATCAACATAAAACAAGACATCGAGACGAGGAGAAGTTTGACCGCATTGTCAAGCTAGACTTTGTTGTTAGTGTCATTATTTGTAGAAATGATAGTGATATTTGAGGTGACAACATTTGAAGAAGTAACGTTGGGAGAAGCTTATCGAGTGAACAAGTATCTGACTTGGAATGAGAAAAGTAAGGAAAGTCTTAAAAGAATGTGACATCAGCAAATATAAAGTATTGATGTGTATTTGGAGAATAACGTATGTGCTCTTTTTTAAGACAAGAATAACCAAGGAAGATGCATTTGGTAGACCGAGCAAAGAATTTGTCTTGGCCAAGTGATAGGTTATGGACAAAATAAGTACACCAAAAAACACGTGGTGGTAAATGATATAACGGTTGAGTAGGGAATAAAATAGAGTGAACAAGCGATGAGAATTGCATCCACCCAAAAATGTGTTAGAACTTGATGATGTAATAAGAGTGTTCGGGCAGTTTTGACTAGATACTTATTCTTTTGTTCAACAACCC
>JAJEJH010001324.1:0-30836 GCA_026122585.1 Anacardium occidentale
CGAATCCCTGTATTACCCAGTCTGATCAGCACAGCAGGTACCCGAGGGTACAGAGAGAGGTAGGTATTCAGATGCATGCATTCAGTTTCAGCTAGCATGACATGACATACACATCATGACATGCATCCATATGATAATAATGAATGAATGAGATACAGATAACAGTTTCCAGATTCCAGCAAGCGCATAGATGTATGATTAGGGCCGAGGCCCAGGTATGTGTTTGTTTATATGATTGTTGTGCTTGCTTGGGTATTGAGGGAAGTAAGGAGCGCTTACTGGGTGATCTTTATCACTCATCCCCCCTCCTTCTTCCAGTTTTGCAGGTGTTCGTGCTGGGTTCGAGGAGCGGTTGGATCGAGGCTGACGGAGAAGGCATGCACACACACCTCGATCAGTGTATATCAGTTTTGGACCTGTGTGGTCATTGTTGTACATGTTTCGTATCCAGATGTACAGTATATGTATATGATGTAGGCCAGTGGGCCCTTGTACAGAATAGTTGTATATTTCAGATATATATATATATATATGATGTATATTCAGATGAGCTTCCGCGTGTACAGAAATGTAAAGCATTGTACAGTTTCAGTTATTTTATTTTCAGTAGGATTCCCGTTGCGGGTACCCAGGTTTTCAGATGATTAATAGAAAGCTCCCCAGATATTGTTATTATTCAGCAGCAGAGGGTACTCGTGGCGGCGGGTCTTACATTTGGCCATTCCAGAGATAATAAAAGATTTGAACTAATATATGGATTATAGAGCCACAGATCATATGATTTCCATCACTAGTCATCTTGATCATCAAATGGATTATGAAGGGAAGTAGCAACTCTAGGTTGGCAATGGAAAATATCTCTTTATCATTCACACAGGTTGTGCTTCCTTATCTTCTCATTTTTCAAATAGATCTTTGTTCTTAAAAACATTCTTTGTGTTCTATTAATTACCAAAAACTTGTTGAGTATATCCAAACTTACTAAAGATAATCATTTTATAGCAAAGTTTAACTCTGACTATTACCTTATCAGGGACAAGGACACCAAAGTTGTATTACTTCGAGTAGTTTTTAGGAATAACTTATATTAGTTACAAGGTTATCCTTCAAGTGCTAATTATGAAGATTGTAATAAGCTACATTTAAGAATAAATAGTAAGTCTGTTAATAATGGTTTATAGAACTTTGTTGTGTGTTTTAGTACTAAACATAGTATAAATGAATGGCATAATAGACTTGGTCATGCTTGCATACAAATTATTAGTGATGTACTAAAACTTTAGAATATAAATATTTCAAACAAAAATAAAGACTTTGTGTGTTTGATTGTCAATATGGAAAGAAATATCAGTTTTCTTTTCTAGTGTCTAATACTAGAGCATCTAGAGTTTTAGAAGTAATACATACTGATGTCAGGGGGGCATCACCTTATGTGTCTATTGAAGGATATAAATACTATATACATTGTGTTGATGATTACTCAAGGTTCACTTGGATTTTTCCTCTTAAAAGAAAAGCTAAAGCATTGCCTGTTTTTACTAAATTTCATAAGTATGTTAAGAACCAATTTGAAAAGAAAATTAAGATAGTGCAAAGGGATTAGGGAGAAGAATATAGGAATTTTGTGTCATACCTAGAAAATCATGGGATTAGTTTTAGGCATTTATGTCCTTATGCTTATCAACAAAATGGAAGAGCATAAAGGAACATAAACATACAGTTAAAAGAGGATTAGTTTTACTATTATAAGTAGGAATGAATTTTAAATATTGGTGGCTAGCCTTTCAAGTAACTGTGTTTCTAATAAATAGAATGCCTACTAGTGTTCTTAAAAAAAGGTCACCTTATTAAGTTGTTTTTGGTAAAATACTTGGGTATAGTTTTCTAAAAACTTTTGGGTGATTATGTTTTCCTTACTCAAGGTCCAAACATCAATTTAGTTTTCATACTAAAAATTGTGTGTTCATAGGCTATAGTTTAGCTCATAAAGGATATAGGTGTATAGATGTTGAAGGAAGAGTTTATTTAGTTCCTAAAGCTATTTTTGATGAAAATTTTTTTCCTTTTAAATTGATAAGAGTTTCAATAAAGTAAATATGTCTTGTGTGAGTCATACTAGAAAGAACATGGATTATGTCAATATCTATTTTATATTTGAAAATCATGGTCAGTATAAGAAGGGAAATGAAATTGAATTAGTCAGAACTGATAATCCTAAGAAAGATAAAGTTTTGAGTGAAGTCGTACCAACACAAATACCTTTTATTACACCAAATTCATCAAATTTTTTGTCTTATAAATCAATGTCATCACAGTCAGAAACTCCTATTAATCATATTATATCTGAAACAAAGACACAACTTGTGTATTTTGATGATAATACAACTACTATACCTATAAATAATTCTAATTCTGGTGTTAACCTCCAAAATACCCATTTTAATCTCATTCATCATGTTGAAATTGTTGATTAGTTTGATACTTTACTTGAAGTCAAACTAGATGTTATAATTCCTAAAGTAGTTCAAGAGAGGCAAAAGATTGGAAATGATGGAAACATGTTTGTTGGTTCTAAACATCCTATAGTTACAAGAATGAAAACAGGGTCTCTTCCAAAACCAAGAGTCTTTTCTAGCAGTCTAATTGAAGGACCTTATAAGGAACCTGATTCAGTGTCAGAAGCTATTAATGATAAGAGGTGGTATAAAGCAAAGAAAGAAGAGTTTCAGGCTCTTATGTAGAATCAGTCCTAGGACTTAGTACCTTGCAAGGAAAGGATGAATATTATTAATCATAAATGGGTATATAAAACAAAACTGAATGCAGATGGGAGTTTGCAAAAATTCAAAGTTAAGCTTGTAGCCAACGAATTTCAGCAAACTCTAAGGGTGGATTATATGGAAACTTTTAGTCTTGTGGTTAAACATTTCACTATAAGAGTGATATTTGTGTTAACTGTTACTTTCAAGTGGCATATTATAATATCTCGAGGGTAGAATTGTCTTTTAGGCTAGAAATTGAGGTTAAAAGTGAGATTTTATAATAGGAAATAGAGTTAAGAGGGTTTAAGGGTAAAATAATTGTTTAGAAACTATATGTGGCATATATATAGGTATTCTTGGAAGAATATTTTATGTATGATGTGAAAAGAGAAAGAAAATCCAAAATTTCCTTGACACGTGATCGTGTGTTGTTGCCAGTGTATATATAGTCCATTTTATTTTATCAGATTTCCATTTCACCAGCTTCTTTTCTTCTTATTCTCCTTTTCTTAGTGAACTCTAAACCTCTTGAGGGTGAGTAGCTGACAATCCAATATTGCATTAGAGAGCCATAAATCATTAGAGAGAGAGATTTAATAGTCATGGCTAGAGGTAAGTGTTTTCTGACATTTTTCACCCTGTTTCATAGCATGTTTCTTTTTTTTTTTTTCTAAGTTATGAGAATGCTTGTTGTATGGTTAAGGCTTGCCTAGCTTATGTGACTATGTAAATGATGATTTTATAGCTGATTGAGTGAATTATTTTATGAAAACATATGTATATGTTTGTGTACATTTGCCTCATGTTTCTTTTTGAGATATATGGCGTGTTTAGCTTGATTCTGATGTAGTTAGATGATTATATAAGTTATTGTTGATGTTTGAAGTTGATGTTAATGTTTGTTGAAATCTGGAAAAATGGATGGGATTTTTAGGTTTCCCAACGTGTATAGAAATTAAGTTGAGTACACAATTGTGTACCAATAGGTGCACGACCATGTAGTTTCATTTCTATAATAACACAACCATGCATTATAGTTGTGCATGCCTAGAAAGCCCGAACACACACCTGTGTAAGCAAGAACATGACCGTGTGTTTATTCCTAATTATACACACTTGTGTAAGTAGGACATAAGGTGTTAGATAGCTATTGTATGCCCATGCAAGTGTAAGACAAGACCATGTGCCTTTATGCATGACCGTGTGCCCTCCACTACATGCTCACGCAGATAAACCAAGAATTCACAAGAAAACTCCAAACACTAGCACGACCAAGAGCACGCTTTACTCACAACCTTGTGCATCCTCTTACATAACTGTGTGCTAAGTATCACGTGCTTGTGCACTATGAAAAAAGCACATATCAGTGTTATAAAACATCCATAAGCAATTCTAAGCCACCTTTAAGCACACAGAACTTAATAATAACAAGAGAAAATAAAGTATCATGCATGAATAGTATCATTTAACATGACATGTCATATCAGTGTTTTCAGAAAGGGATCTAAGGATCCAAGGATCCAATAGTATGTTTTAAAGTATAAAATATACGATGTTTTGGATATCAGTTAGAGATGAATATAAAAGGGTGCCGTAAATTTTGCGCACTTGTTAAAAAGAGAAATTAACATCTTTTAGAGAGGACATAGTCTCTGACCAAGCTTCTTAAAGAGATTCAATAGACAGAACTCACACGACTAAAGTGTTGAATTATTGTATTCATCAGTCTAGCTAGCATAACAGTTATGTTCAAATATAGTATTTTTAGATACAGTTTTTCAATAGATACTATATATATATATATATATATATATATATATATATATATATATCAAGATCTTTGGATCATAACTATTATTTTTGATAATATTTTCAATAGTTTTCAACATTGTCATGACATCAGTGCATTTATATCATGTCATATATAACATTTTGAAATAAATGAAACCAGATAAAAACAAAGATACAATAGATACAGAAATCATTATAAAAAAATAAGAATAAAGAGTATACTAAACTAGTTATAACATGACAAGTCACAAAACGAGACTAAGTTTGAAACCTATTTGTGTTAGAGATAAAAGATGCTTACTGAATGATTTTATCACTCACTCTTTATTGTTTCCTCCTTGCAGGTTAGTAATTGTTCCTAAGGCTAAGCTGGAAGTGAAAAGGCTGTGAGATTTTCGAATATCACTTGGCATCAAATAGCATATTGGTGGCTCACATGCTTTGTATAGTTTTAATCATGTATATATGTGTACTTTACTATTAATATGTGTTGTATGGACAATATGCTTTATAAATAAAAAGCCTGGGAGTTTTTAGCATATAATCTTTTTTATTATTAATAGTATTTTTTATTCACAACTTCCGTATGTAAAATTTTAATTCAATAACAGTTTTTACTGTAAGGATTCCTGTTATAGGTTAAGGTTTAACATAATGATACTAATACATAGTAGTATACAGAGATCTATGGCGAAGACTCCTACACACATTTACTAAATTGATGTGAATAATGCTTTTCTGAATGGAAGGCTAGACGAAGAAGTTCGTATAACACAACCATAAGGTTTTATGGATCAAGAGAAACTATTTATGTGTGTAAATTGATTGAAGCTTTGTATGAATTGAAATAGACCCATAGGGCATGACATGAGGGATTAAAAAATGCTTTGCTAAAAGGAGGGTTTCAAAACTCAATTGTAGATCCAGGTTTTTTTTTTTTTTTTTTTTAAAATTTAGAAGTGTGTATGTGATAGTATATATGGATGATATTCGATTAACAGGGAATAACTTTGAGTATATAAAGCAATTAGTGGTTGGGTTGAATGAAGAGTTAGCTTTGAAGTAGTTGGGAGAAACTTGAAAGTTATAGAACAAGTGAAGGATTGTTTGTAAATCAGACAAAGTATACATTAGATTTGTTAGCAAAAAACTTGTAGCATCCCAGGTTAGAAAGCCCTTAGGGGAAGAGTTTTGGGGTTAGAAACGAGATTCAGAAAGAGATTGGGAGTCTAGATAAGTTCAGGGGTGAGTTAGTAAATTTTCGGAGCCTGTGTGGCTTCGTAGGAATCCTTTCGGAAAGATTCGATCAGGCGAGTGAGTGGAAAATAAGTAATGCTTATTTTCCCTTGTGCACGCCCGTGCACCTTTGATGCACGCCCGTGCAAGTGCTTTAGTATATAAAGAGAGCCGAGAGTTAAGTTTATTTTCTCACCCACTTTGTATTTTCAGCCAAGTTTCTCTCTTCATTTCAGCTCCTCCCAATCTTAGAGATGAAATTCAGCCAGCGGTTGCCCCTGATCAAGCTAGAGAGCATAGAGAATAGTTCGAAAGATTAGTGTAGGACCCGCCGCCACGAGTACCCCTACTGCTGAAAACTGAATGGGCCTTTTATTAATAATCTGAAAATCTGGGTACCCGCGACGGGAATCCTACGAAAATAAAATAAACTTCCTGAAACTATACAATTCTGCACATGCGGAAGCTAAACTGAAATACATCACTGAGATACATGTCTGAAATATACAAACTGTTCTGTACAATGGGCTCATACTGGCCTTTACACATATATATATACTGTTTCTGTACATCCGGATACATATGAAAACATACAAAAGATACATACGACCACACAGGTCTAAAACTGATATACATACTGAGATCGCAATGTGTGTGCGTGCCCTCTCCGTCAGCCTCGATCCACCCGCTCCTCGCACCCAGCACGAACCACCTGAAAAGGATGGAAGAATGAGGGGGATGAGTGATAAAGATCACCCAGTAAGTGCTCCTTACTTCCCTCAATACCCAAGCAAGCACAAACAATCATATAAATCAAACATACCTGGGCCTCGGCCCTAATCATTCATCTATGCACTTGCTGGAGTCTGAAAACTGATCATCTGGATCTCATTCATTTAATATTATCATATAAAGTCATGTCATGATGTGTATGTCATGTCATGTTAACTGAAAACACTGGATGCATGCATCTGAATACTGAATCTGAATATACCCGAAGGTACCTGCTATGCTGATTAGACTGGGCGGAACACAGGGATTCGACATCCTGGCCATGTGGGTTGAACATTCTAGCTACTGGCTAGAAAGCTGCTGAATAATAACTGCTGCCCAATCTGACTAGTGTCAGATGGTAAAATCTGAATCTGAAATACTGCTTAGCATTTTTGACTGGTGTCAGAAAGCTGGATCCCACAGATGCCCCCTCGTATTCACCCTATACTCTTCCCATACATCAGGTTCTGAATACTAAGTACTACTGAATTCAGATCCCCTGATCCTTTCTGAAACTACATGCCATGTCATGCTATGCACATGCAGCTTATTATCTGAATACATGCTCATCTGATGCTTGTCTGAAGCCATTTAACATTTATTCTGAATTCGCATGCTTAATTTATCATTTCAAATTCTTTTTTTGAAAAACTGCTGATGCACGGGCGTGCAGGGTAAGTGCACGGGCGTGAGTCAGGACGCACGGGACCGTGCACTGGTCGTGCGCCTGGTCGTGCAAGCTACTGGAATTCACTATTCACTTTCACTAAAAATGCCTACGCACGGGCATGCATATGCAGACACACGGGCATGCATGTACATTTTCTGGCCGTGCACACGTCGTGCACACGGGCGTGCATCTGGAGAAACATAGGCTCACGGCCGTGCCATGCAGGAGCACGGTCGTGCGTCTGGTTCTTCAACAAAGCACCGCTCGAAAAATGCATCAAAACTCATGCCACTTCATATCCATTCACCAATTCACATAAATAACACATTTCCAGCACCTCAAACAACATAATTCAAGCTTTATAAGCAACATGCATCATCAATCATGGAATCTACCATGGAAACATCTTCTTTCTCTCTCCAAAGCCATACATACACACATGCACAATCCAAGGATGGAAATCCATCAACCCAATCAACATGCATTGGCATATAACCCTTCTCAACATATGTCAACATGCAAAGAACACATCCATGGCATCAAAAAGCACATAACAAGTCGGGAAACTCAAGGAAAAGGTAAGAGAACACTTACCTTTCTCCATGCTTCTGAAACCAAGCTTCAATCACTACTCTCTACGCTCTCTAACTTGATCGGGAGCTAAAGGCTGCTGAATCTCCTCTCTAGGAACGGGAGGAACTGAAATTGGAAGAGAGAAAATGGCTGAATGCAAAAAGGGTGAGAAAAGAATAACAAAATCTCTCGGCTCACTTATATACTAGGCCACGCACGGGCGTGCACCCAAGATGCACGGGCGTGCACAAGGGAAAATGAACTTAATTCATTTTCCGCACATTTGTACGATCGAATCCTTCTAGAAGGAATCGTACGAAAGCCACACAGCTCTGGAAACTTACCAACTCACCCCTGAACTCTGCTAGACTCCCAATCTCTCACTGAATCTCATTTCTAACCCCGAAACTCTCCCCTAAGGGCTTTCCTAACCTGGGATGCTACAATTAGTTTCAGAGTCAATGGTGTGAGGTAAGTGTTCGCTTACTTTTTCTTGCAAATTCCCGACTTGCTTTGTGAATTTTGATGCCATGGATGAGTTCTTTGCATGTTGATGAATGTTGAGAATGATTATATGATGTTGCATGTTGAATTGGATGATGAATTTCCATCCTTGAATCTTTGCATGTTGGTTGATCATGTTTTAGTGAGAGAAAGAGCTTGCTTCCATGGTGAAATGCTTGATGATTGATGCATGTGAAAGTTGAGGCTTGAATTGTGTTATTTGGGATGCTGGGAATGCATATTTGAAGTGAATTTGAAATTGATGTTGTTTTGGTCGAGAATTTATGCATTTTCCAGGCGGTGCTCTTGTTGAAGAACAAGACGCACGGCTGTGTGCCTTTGTTCTCCATAACACATGCCCGTGTGCACGCTGTGTGCACGGGCAGAAAGTGCACACACACGCCCGTGTGTCCACACACATACGCCCGTGTGCAAGGTTTCAGTGAAAATCTCTAGAAATTCCAATAGCTTGCACGGTCAGTAGCACGACCGACGCACGGTCCCGTGTGTCCAGGCACACGCCTTTGTGCCTTAGCCACACACGGCCGTGTGTGAGGCATGCACGCCTGTGTGCTTTGTCCCACACGCCCGTGCACTTGCAGTTTTCCAGAAAATGATTATTAAGTGATTAATTAAGCATGCGAATTCAGAATAAAGGCTAAATTACTTCAGATAAGCATCAGATAAGCATGAATTCGGATAATAAAGCTGCATATGCATTCCATGGCATTACATGTAGCTTCAGAAAGGATCAAGGGATCCGTATTCAACAGTATTCAGCATTCAAAACCTGATGTATGGGTAAGAGTATAGGGTGAACTCGAGGGGGCATCTGTGGGATTCAACTTTCTGACACCAGTCAGAATGTTCAGCAGCATTACAGTTTCAGCCTTCTGACACCAGTCAGATCGTCCAGCAGTTATTATTCAGCTTTCTAGCCAGTAGCTAGACTATTCAGCCCACATGGCCAGGATGCTGAATCCTTGTGTTTACCAAGTCTGATCAGCACAGCAGATACCTTCGGGTACAGAGGGGTATTCAGAAGCATGCATCCACAGTAATTTTAGTAGTATGGCATGACATACACATCATGACATGAATAATAATGATATCAGTGAATGAATGATAAACAGTAAAGCAGTTTCAGATTCCAGCAAGCGCATAGATGTATGAATAGGGCCGAGACCAGGTATGTTTGTAATTATTTGTGCTTGCTTGGGTTGAGGGAAGTAAGGAGCATTTATTGGGTGATCTTTCTCACTCATCCCCCTCCTTCTTCCATCCTTTTCAGGTGTTCGTACTGTTTCCGAGGAGCGGTTGGATCGAGGTTGGCGGAGAGGGCCCACACCACGATCTCAGGATGTATATATATATATGTTTTGGACCTGTGTGGTCATGTTGTAAATATTGTATGTAACCAGATGTACAGAAACAATATGTATATATGTGATAAAGGCCATTGGGCCCATTGTACTGAAAAACAATGTATATTTCAGTTGATGTATATTCAGTAAAGTTTTCGCATGTATTGTACAGTAGTTTCAGATTTTCTTTTTGTAGGATTTCCGTCACGGGTATCAGAGTTTTCAGATTATTAATAAAAGCTCCCCAGTATTATTCAGCAACAAGGGTACTCGTGGCGGCAGGTCCTACATTGTTGGTATCAGAGCAGTTTGTAAGTGTATGGTACCTGTTTTCTCTCCTTCGCAGCCATCGTCCAAACCCTCCTCACAGCATAGTCAGGTATTATTTTCCAGCTTTGATTGTGATATATGATTCTAACCCCTTGTTTGTTGGTGATACTATAGATAGAGAAGAGTATGTCTCTAGATGCATAGATGAGACAGATAGTAGTTGACCTGCCCGTCCTATGAGTGTTAGTGATAGGCGGCGATCTCAGAGTACCTCCCATGTGTCGATGAGACCAGATCAGTTGAGAGATATGATTGAGGTTGTTGTCAGAGAGAGCCTCCAGCAACCTATAGTGGGTAATGTTCAAGAACCAGATAGAGTTACTCCTCCCCAGTATGAGAGTTATCAGATACCGAGACGAAGAAGACAGTCTCAGTCACAACCACAGTATCAGCATCAGTATCAGTCTCAGCCTCAGTCAGTTAGAGAAAGGCATCAGTATCCAGCTAGTTATACAAATTCTAGTCAGAGTATGAGTATAGAGACAGCTGACACTAGTTCTTCAGGAAGACTTCATCCGATTTACCACCTGCCAGGGCCATATCAGCCAACAAAATTCAGTGGATCCAGGGATCCAGCAATGGCAGAAGAATGGGTAGAGTCAGTGGAGAGTGTCATGGGGCTCTTCACTCTTTCAGAGAGAGAGAAGGTCAGATATGCGGTGTTCCATCTCAGGGGTGATGTCAAGGTTTGGTGGGGTCTAGCCAAGGCTTCCATCAACGAGGAGCAGATGACATGGGCTAAATTCAGACAGTTATTCGATGCTGAGTACAGGAGTACAGAGGTGTTGTATGCCAAGGCCTAAGAGTTTATTGATTTGGCTCGGGGGTCCAGTTCGATCAAGGAGTATACCACGAGATTCAATGCATTAGCGAGATTCGTCCCGAGTTTGGCAGGGACAAAGATGGGCCGAGTTCAGAAATTCATCCATGGGTTACACCACGCAATCTACAAGGATGTCATGACAGGAGCAGATCCTCCCCAAACATTCAGTGATGCCTTGGGGAAAACGCTCAGATCAGAGACCAGTTTGCAGAAGATGAGTGCTATGAGCAGAGCATCCGAGAGAAATCAGATGATAGATGATAGAGACAAGGGTAAGAGGCTGATGTCAGCCAAGAGATCTGCCAGAGGTTTTCATAGTCAGAGGCAGAAAGTTGCACCCCAGCCGCCACAGTGTACCAGATGTGGCAGGCGCCATCCAAGAGAGTGTTTAGCCGGCCAGTTAGTTTGTTACTGGTGCCATCAGTCAGGACACATGATGGCAGCGTGTCCAGCCAGAGGTGGAGCTAGTGGTGGGTCGAGCAAAGGTGGTGTTGGTCAGTTCAGAGGCCGTGGAGGTTCACCCAGAGGTAGAACAGATGTTCCCAGAGTCGGTGGTGTAGCACCTGAGGGAGGTGCCGGTCCTTCCGGAGTTGGCGGAGGCAGAGCCAGAGTTTATGCTGTCCGCCAGGAGCAGGCAGAGGCCATTCCTCATGCAGTAACCGATCAGTTACTTTATTTTGGTACTCCTTTATTTGTACTTATTGATTGTGGAGCCACACACAGCCTTGTAGCTTGGAGTGTAGTGGAGAGATTAGGGGTTGACCCTAGTGTGGCCAGTAGGAGTATCCATGTAGAGATACCAGATGGGGGATTTGTGTTGAGTGACAGAGTCCTCCTAGATCAGGAGGTAGAGATTATGGGTAGACAGATGATGATTGACCTGATTCTGCTGGAGTTAGCAGATTTTGATATGATTCTAGGGATGGATTTCTTAGAGAGATACGGTGCAGAGATAGATTGTGGAAGGAAGAAAGTGAGATTCCACATAGGCCCTGATCAGTTTGTGTTTGGTGAGGGCAGAGTTGACAGTCTGATGATCTCTAGTATTCAGGCAAGTAGGTTGATGAGACAGGGTTGTGTTGAATACTTTGCCAATGTTGTTTGCAACAGTTCAGTGGGTCCAAGTATCGAAGAGGTGCCAATGGTCAGAGAGTTTCCAGATGTATTCCCAGATAAGTTGCTAGGGTTACCTCCAGACAGAGAGTTGGAGTTTAGTGTTGAGCTTCTTCCTGGTACAGTTCCAATCTCTAAGGCTCCGTACCGGATGGCTCCAGCTGAGCTTTAGGAGTTAAAGAAGCAGCTTCAAGAGTTGACAGATAAGAGATTTATCAGGCCCAGTTGTTCACCTTGGGGGGCTCCGATTCTATTTGTTAAGAAGAAAGACGGGTCGATGAGGATGTGTATCGATTACAGAGATCTGAACAGAGTAACAGTGAAGAACAAGTATCCTCTGCCAAGGATCGATGACTTGTTTGATCAGTTGAGAGGTGCAGCTGTGTTTTCCAAGATCGATCTGAGATTGGGTTATTATCAAGTCAGAGTGGCAGACAGAGATATTCCCAAGACAGTTTTCAGGATCAGATATGGGCATTATAAGTTCGTGGTTATGCCATTTGGGTTGACTAATGCCCCAACGATCTTTATGGATCTAATGAACCGGGTGTTTCATGATTACTTAGATTAGTTCGTGGTGGTCTTCATTGATGACATTCTGGTGTATTCCAGGAATATGACAGAGCATGAGGAACATCTCAGATATGTGCTTCAGAGATTGAGAGACAGACAGTTGTATGCCAAGTTCTCCAAGTATGAGTTCTGGCTTAACAGAGTAGGATTTCTGGGTCATGTGGTGACAGCCGATGGCATTTCAGTAGATCCCAATAAAGTGGAGGCTATTTTGAGTTAGCCGAGGCCAAAGACAGTAAAAGAGATTAGAAGCTTCCTTGGGTTGGCAGGCTACTATAGGAGGTTTATTGAGGGATTCTTTAGCCTAGTGAGGCCTCTCACTGCCTTGACTAGGAAAGAGGTTCCATTTGTATGGTCAGATGAGTGTGAGACACGTTTCCAGGAGCTTAAGCAGAGATTGACCAGTGCTCCAGTTTTGGCACTACCTCAAGAGGGAGTAGAGTTTGACATTTATACGGATGCGTCCCATCAGAGGATTGGGACAGTATTGATATAGAGTGGTAGAGTCATTGCCTATACCTCCAGACAGTTGAGAGATCATGAGATGAGGTATCCTACCCACAACTTGGAGTTAGCTGCAGTTGTTTTCACCCTGAAGATTTGGAGACATTATCTTTATAGAGTTAAGTGCAGCATCTATTCAGACCATAAGAGTCTGAAATATTTCTTCACCCAGAGAGAGCTCAATATGAGACAGAGGAGATGGTTAGAGCTGGTGAAAGATTATGACTGTGACATCAGATATCACCCAAGGAGAGCCAATGTAGTGGCTGATGCATTGAGCAGACGAGTAGCCTTATCCAGTGTTTCAGTTCAGAGAGAGCTGCAGTATGAGATTGCCAGAGAGCAGATTGAGATAGTGACTGCAGGGTTCTCCAGACTTCAGATCAGATCTTCTTTGTATGATGAGATCAAAGAGTGTCAGATGTCAGATGAGTGGACTCAGGGTATGATTCAGAGGATGTCAGAGAGATCAGTGCCAGACTTTGAGTTCAGAGATGAGATCTTGAGATTCAGAGACAGAGTTTGTGTGCCACAGAGTTCAGAGTTGAGACAGAAAATTTTGTCAGAGGCGTACAGTACGGTGTATTCAGCGCACCCAGGTAGTACTAAGATGTATCAGGATCTCAAGAAGAGTTTTTGGTGGTCAGGCATGAAGAAGAACATAGCAGACTTTGTTTCCAGATGTTTGATATGTCAGCAGGTTAAGGCAGAGCACCAGAGACCCTCAGGTTTACTTCATCCTTTGAGTATTCCTAAGTGGAAGTAGGAAGATATTTCTATGGATTTCATTTCGGGTCTTCCCAGAGTTCAAAGAGGATTTGATGGTATATGGGTGGTTGTGGATAGATTAAGCAAGTCAGCTCATTTTCTACCAGTCAGACAGGGCATGTCTACAGATCAGTTGGGGAGACTGTATATCAGAGAGGTGGTCAGACTTCATGGTGTTCCCAGGACTATAGTGTCAGACAGAGACTCCAGATTTCTGTCAGCCTTCTGGAGGTCATTGCAGAGAGCCTTGGGAACCCGATTACAGTTTAGTTCAGCATATCATCCTCAGACAGATGGGCAGACTAAGAGAGTTAACAAGATTCTGGAGGATATGCTCAGAGCTTGTTGTATGGACTTCCAAACTGATTGGGCAGAGTTGATTCCCTTCATGGAATTTGCTTATAATAATAGTTATCAGACAACTATTCAGATGACCCCATTTGAGGCATTGTACGGTCGGAAGTGTAGATCTCCTCTTTATTGGGATGAGATTGGAGAGAGAGATTCTCTGGAGACAATTATGGGTCCAGAGATAATTCAGGGGATGATTGAGCAGATCAGGATCATCAGGCAGAGAATGAAACAGGCCCAGGATCGACAGAAGAGCTATGCAGACTTGAGACGCAGAGAGATTGAGTTTTCAGTAGGCGACATGGTTTTTCTGAGAGTTGCTCCATACAGGCATGTTCTCAGATTCGGCAGAAAAAGGAAGTTGGCCCCTAGGTTTACTGGTCCCTATGAGATTCTTGAGAGAGTGGGGACAGTTGCCTACAGATTGGCTTTGCCAGCTAACATGGACAGGATTCATAATGTCTTTCATGTATCTCAATTGAGGAAGTATGTGGGAGATCCTTCTCATGTGCTTCAGTTTTCAGAGATTGAGTTGGCAGAATATTTGAGTTATCAAGAGCTGTGTAGGACCCGCCGCCACGCCTGCTGTTGAAAACTGAGAGGGACTTTTCATTAATAATCTTAAAACTCGGGTACCCGCGACGGGAATCCTACGAAAAGAAAATCTGAAACTACTGTACAATACATACGGAAGTGAAACTGAATATATATCAACTGAAATATACATTGTCTTTTAGTACAATGGGCCCAATGGCCTTTATCACATATATACATATTGTTTCTGTACATCTGGTTACATACAACGTTTACAACATGACCACACAGGTCCAAAACATATATATATACATCCTGAGATCGTGGTGTAGGCCCTCTCTGCCAGCCTCGATCTAACCGCTCCTCGAAAACAGCACGAACCACTTGAAAAGGATGGAAGAAGGAGGGGGATGAGTGATAAAGATCATCCAGTAAGCGCTCCTTACTTCCCTCGAAACCTAAGCAAACACAAGCAATCACAATAATCAAACATACTTGGGCCTCGGCCCTAATCATACATCTATGCGCTTGCTGGAATCTGAAATTGCTTTACTATTTATCATTCATTTACTGATATCATTATTATTCATGTCATGATGTGTATGTCATGTCTTGCTACTGAAAATACTGTGGATGCATGCATCTGAATACCTCTCTGTACCCAAAGGTACCTGTTGTGTTGATCAGACTTGGTAAACACAGAGATTCGACATCCTCGCCATGTAGGCTGAACAGTCTAGCTACTGGCTAGAAAGCTGAATAGTAACTGCTGGACGATCTAACTGGTGTCAGAAGGCTGAAACTGTAATGCTGCTGCACATTCTGACTGGTGTCAGAAAGCTGAATCCCACAGATGCCCCTTCGAGTTCACCCTATACTCTTGCCCGTACTGAATACTGAATACTATTGAATTCAGATCCCGTGATCCTCTCTGAAGCTACATGTCATGCCATGATATGCATATGCAGCTTTATTATCTGAATTCATGCTCATCTGATACTTATCTGAAGCAATTTAGCCTTTATTCTGAATTCGTTTGCTTAATTAATCAATTAAAAATCATTTTTCTGGAAATCTACTGATGCACGGGCATGTGGGGCAAGGCACACGGGCGTGCATGCCTCACACACGAGCATGCATGACTAAGGCACACAAGCGTGCATGACTAAGGCACACAGGCGTGTGCCTGGATGCACGGGACCATGCGTCAGTCGTGCTGCTGGCCGTGCAAGCTACAAGAATTTCTGGAGATTTTCACTGAAACATTGCACACGGGCGTGTGTCTACGGACACACGGACGTGTGTGTGCACTTTCTGCCAGTGCACACAGCGTGCACACGGGCGTGTGTTCTGGAGAACAAAGGCACACGGCCGTGCGTCTTGTTCTTCAACAAGAGCACCGCCTGGAAAATGCACAAATTCTCAACCATTTCACATTCATTCACCAATTCACTTCAAATACACATTCCCAGCACTTCAAATTACACAATACAAGCTTCTAATTCAACATGCATCAACAAGCAACGAAATCACCATGGAAGCATTAGCTTTCTCTCACTAAAACAATTCAATCATGCATGTATGGATCAAGATGGCAAAAACAACATTTCAAACAAGCATCCTCATCATTTGAACATGCATTAAGCTTATTCAAGTATCACAACTCATCAAAACATGCTGGGAAAACGCGAGACGAAGTGAAAGAACACTTACCTCGCGCTATTGCCTCTGAAAGTTATTCTCTATCAATTATCTCTTGGCTCTCTCTCCGGATTGGGAGCTACAGGAGGCTGGATCTCCTCTTTAATGATAGGAGCTGCAAATGGAAGAGAGAAACTTTGGCTAAAAGAAAACTAGGTGAGAAAAATGGCTAAGTCTCACGGTTCTCACTTATCTACTATGCCTTGCACGGGCGTGCATCAAAGGTGCACGGGCGTGCACAAGGGAAAATAAGCATTGCATATTTCTCGCTCACTCGCCTGATCGAATCCTTCCGAAAAGATTCCTACGAAGCCACACGGGCTCTGAAAACTTACTAATTCACCCCTGAACTCATCTTAGACTCCCAATCTATGTCTAGATTTCGTTTCTAACCCCAAAACTCTTCTCTTAAGGGCTTTTTTTAACCTGGGATACTACAAGCTGCCAGTGCAGATTCTGGACTATAAGGTCAAGGTTCTCAGAAACAAGTAGATTCTCCTTGTGAAGGTCTTATGACACAGTCAGAGAGTGGAGAAAGCCACTTGGGAGGTAGAGTCTGAGATCAAAGATAGGTTCCCAGAGTTATTCAGGTAATTCTGGGGTCGAAATTTTTATAAGGGGGAGGAAATGTAGTATCCCAGGTTAGAAAGCCCTTAGGGAAAGAGTTTTGGGGTTAGAAACAAGATTCAGAAAGAGATTAAGAGTGTAGATGAGTTCAGGGGTGAGTTAGTAAGTTTTCGGAGCCTATGTGGCTTCGTAGGAATCTTTTCGGAAGGATTCGATCAGGCGAGTGAGCGGAAAATAAGTGATGCTTATTTTCCCTTGTGCACGCCTGTGCACCTTTGATGCACGCCCGTGCAAATGCTTTAGTATATAAAGAGAGTCGAGAGCTAAGTTTATTTTCTCACCTACTTTGCATTTTCAGCCAAGTTTCTCTCTTCATTTTAGCTCCTCCCAATCTTAGAGAGGAAATTCAGCCAGCGGTTGCTCCCGATCAAGCTAGAGAGCATAGAGAATACTTTTCCTTACGAATTCCTGGCTTACTTTATGAATTTTGATGCCATGGATGAGTTCTTTGCATGTTGATGAATGTTGAGAATGATTATATGATGTTGCATGTTGAATTGGATGATGAATTTCCATCCTTGAATCTTTGCATGTTGGTTGATCATGTTTTAGTGAGAGAAAGAGCTTGCTTCCATGGTGAAATGCTTGATGATTGATGCATGTGAAAGTTGAGGCTTGAATTGTGTTATTTGGGATGCTGAGAATGCATATTTGAAGTGAATTTGAAATTGATGTTGTTTTGATTAAGAATTTGTGCATTTTTCAAGCGGTGCTCTTGTTAAAGAACAAGACGCACGGCCGTGTGCCTGTATGGCATGGCCGTGTGCCTTTGTTCTCCAAAACACACGCTCGTGTGCACGCTGTGTGCATGGGCAGAAAGTGCACACACACGCCCGTGTGTCCGCAGACACACGCCAGTGTGCACGCTGTGTGCACGGGCAGAAAGTGCACACACACGCCCGTGTGTCCGCAGACACACGTCCGTGTGCAAGGTTTCAGTGAAAATCTCCATAAATTTCAGTAGCTTGCACGGTCAGCAGCACGACCGACGCACGATCCCATGTGTCCAGGCACACGCCCGTGTGCCTTAGCCACACACGCCCGTGTGTGAGGCATGCACGCCTGTGTGCTTTGTCCCACACGCCCGTGCACTTGCAGTTTTCCAGAAAATGATTATTAAGTGATTAATTAAGCATGCAAATTCAGAATAAAGGCTAAATTGCTTTAGATAAGCATCAGATGAGCATAAATTCAGATAATAAAGCTGCATATGCATTCCATGGCATTACATGTAGCTTCAGAAAGGATCAAGGGATCCGTATTCAGCAGTATTCAGTATTCAGAACCCGATGTATGGGTAAGAGTATAGGGTGAACTCGAAGGGGCATCTGTGGGATTCAGTTTTCTGACACCAGTCAGAATGTTCAGCAGCATTACAGTTTCAGCCTTCTGACACCAGTCAGATCGTCCAGCAGTTATTATTCAACTTTCTAGCCAGTAGCTAGACTGTTCAGCCCACATGGCCAGGATGCCGAATCCTTGTGTTCACCAAGTTTGATCAGCACAGTAGGTACCTTCGGATACAGAGGGGTATTCAGAAGCATGCATCCACAGTATTTTCAGTAGCATGACATGACATACACATCATGACATGAATAATAATGATATCAGTGAATGAATGATAAACAGTAAAGCAGTTTCAGATTCCAGCAAGCGCATAGATGTATGAATAGGGCCGAGGCCAGGTATGTTTGTGATTGTTTGTGCTTGCTTGGGTTGAGAGAAGTAAGGAGCGTTTATTGGGTGATCTTTATCACTCATCCCCCTCCTTCTTCCATCTTTTCAGGTATTCGTGCTGTTTCCGAGGAGCGATTGAATCGAGGCTGGCGGAGAGGGCCCACACCACGATCTCAGGATGTATATATATATGTTTTGGACCTGTGTGGTCATGTTGTAAATGTTGTATGTAACCAGATGTACAGAAACAATATGTATATATGTGATAAAGGCCATTGGGCCCATTGTACTGAAAAACAATGTATATTTCAGTTGATGTATATTCAGTAAAGCTTCTGCATGTATTGTACAGTAGTTTCAAATTTTCTTTTCGTGCGATTCCCGTCGCGGGTACCCTAGTTTTGAGATTATTAATAAAAGCTCCCCAGTATTATTCAGCAGCAGGGGTACTCGTGGCGGCGGGTCCTACAAAACTAGCATGGGAGAAACACATCCTCGTTCTCCTCTTATGGCAGTTGGAACAAAGTTACATAATGGTGATAGTGTTTTATTTAACAATCCTTTGCACAATAAGAGCTCTACAGTATATTACATTGACAAGGCCTGATTTATCATTTGTTTTGAATAAACTAAGTCAATTTGTAAAATCACTAACATACTTATAGTGGAGAGCATGCAAGAGGGTGCTGAGATATATCAAGGGAAATGCTTCTCATGGCTTGTGGTTTACACCCTCTCAAATACTAAATGTAAAAGCATATTCAAATATTGATTGGGCAGGAGACATTGGAAATAAGAGTACAAGTAGGTATGCAATCTATTTTGGAGGAAATTTAGTTTAATGGAGTTCAAGGAAACAAAAAGTTATGACTTTATCTTCAACTAAATCAGAGTATAGAGTTTTGAGTCACGTTTCTATAGAAATTATTTAGTTGAAAAATTTGTTAAATGAATTGAACATAGAGTGTATGCAAAAGGCAATAATGTGGTTTGATAATGTTTGTGTAGGGTTATTAGCATCAAATTCTGTTTTACATGATAGAATAAAACATATAGAGTTGGATATTCATTTTATTTAAAATCAAGTAGCTGCAGGAATTCTTGGAGTTCAATATGTGTCTTCTGATTTTCAGAGTGCAGATGTTTTAACTAAAACATTGTCAATGAATAGATTTTGTGAATTGAAAAAGAAGCCAAATTTTATTCAAAAAGAAAGTTTACTGATGCAAGTAGTATAGACAAAAGAAACTGAAGAAACGAAGAAAAAGAAGGAAGGTAATTAAATGAGTTTTTTGGTCCAGGGAGGAAGTTTTTTCTTGTTTTTGTCCAGGGAGGAAGCTTTTGTTTTTAGCTTGATTAAGATTGGTTTGCCTAAAGGCGAGACATGATCCTAAAAGAATCATGTCTTGAGAGCAAACTAATGGAAGGAGTTAAAAGTGCAGCATGAAGAAAATAAAGTAAACAATAAAAGCTAAGTGAAACGGTGAGTTTTGAAGATATAAAAACAAGGAACGATGTCGTTTTGCTTATGTGTTGGGTTTTAGAAGAAAAGAAACGGGAATTAGAGTTTTATTCAGTTGCTGTGAGTTACGGCAGAACAGCTTGTGAGAAGAAGATTGGAAGGAGAGTGATAGAAGAAGAGCATGTCATCGGCATGAATTAGATTGAACGATGGTCGTGATCGTTGACAACTGGATACAGATGAATTTTTTTTTTTCTGCTTTTTTATATGTTTTCATGTATATAAACTTGTATTTCCTTGATAAAATTTTAATGGGAGGTTATTCAGAAATATTCTAGTGTTTGTTCCCTGGAAGTGGCTGTGCATTTTTGTTGCTTGTTGCTGAGTTAGTGTGCGCGAGATCAGTTTTATTTTATGTGCGTGAGGTGAGCAGGCCGTGTTTGCAGATGTAACATTACCGATCAATATATGAAAAGCATTAAAATCAGAAACATCTGCTACAACATTGACAGGGAGATATCTAAAGTTGGGCTAGTGTTCTGATATTAATGGGATAAACTTCATCTCTATTATAAGAACAAAAAGCCTTTTTAGCTATCTGAATATTCACAGCCTCTGTTGGATGCAGTCCATCGAAGAAAACATGAATGTTCCTTTCTGCACACACTTGTCCTCCTCTTTTGCACAATATTCCATTTCCACCTTCATTCGCTGATCCAACTTCACAGCAAGCATTTCTAGTGTCCTTAAATCCTGTAAAAACATTAGTCGAAATTTTTACTAATGAGTAAGTAATTACATGAGAACGTCTGTATTTTTCAATCCTACCATTGGAGACAGGATCTCTGATGATATCCCTGATAATCTTGTACGAGTTAACAAAAGCAAGAGTAGAGCCAGGCAACTGGGGCCTAATCAAATCAACTGTTAATCTCAACCGAGAATTGAAGAGGTTAGCTGCTTGATTTAAAACCTGTATGCAGTCGTCCTCACCCACTTGCTGAGATGCCCTAGCCACAGGGTTGCACCCAAGTGGATTTACTGACATCAATACAAACTTTCGCCCTCCTAAATAGTACAATTTCTGTATATATCAACAAAGGATTGTTTTCTGCAGTTAGTTTGTAATATCTTCTAAGAAAATTTACCAAATTTGCTACTACATGTGTACACGAAAATCAAACATAAAATACAACTAATACATATTTAAAATGAATACATTTATGTCATATATGTAGGGGTACAATGTGGAGCTGAGTATTGTTTGGCCTGAGCTCCATTCGATGGAGTAGGCATAGGGCCGGGGCTTGAGCTTGAGCTTGAGCTTAGGAGCGAAAATGAGGGCTTCAAAGAATGTACCTTTATTTGCTGAGACAGTGAATTGATAAGATTGTCAGTGAAGGCTTCAATACTAACATTGGTGTTGGCCTTTCTGAGGAAGTAGTTGAATGAGTAATCGTTCCCTCCACTTCCCACAACAAACAAATAATTCTGTAGAAAATCCCCCCTCCTGCAATCCACGTGAGTTTTAAGATCTGGCAATGTCACCTCCTCAAAGTTCCTGATTTGTTCATTTAGACTCACCACATTGCCCTGAAAACGCGATAATATCCGTGATGTTATTAAGTGCCACCAAAAAGCTTAAGCTATCAAATAAACATCGACACCAACATCCCTCATAGTTTAGTCTTCAGCTTCTTCCTACTAAAAACCAAAGCAAGTAATTGTTGTGTTCATTTAACTACATTTAATAATACAATAAAATGATGAATTTTAATGTTTTCCTTACCACAATTGAGCCAGTATCATTTAATATACCAGAGCCACCAGAAGCATAGTTGACACCATGAATAATATTTCTTCCCTTAGTTGAAGGGTCATAAAATACTGGAATCAGAGAGGGAAGCTGAAGCTCCTCCCCGAGAAGATCGATCACATTCTTGCCATTTGTAAATCGACCGGAAGGTCCACCAGGGAAGTCGATGCCGTAGGGCGTGTAGTTTGCTTTAGCGAGTGTGAGGAGGAAGTTGTTGTTGCCATTGTCAACCAGAGAGCTTCCGAACACGAACATTCCTTGGATTTGGGAGGCATAAACAATATTGCATGGAAAGAAAATAGATAACCACAAAAGAAGAAATTTTGTGGGAAATTCTTTTGTCATTGTTTGCGAAAGATTGAGCTTAATGGTAGTTTGGGACGAAATGTTCGGTAACATTTATTTATAGGGAGAACGACATTTTCACACAGTTTTCTTTTTCCTGAATGACCCTTTCCACCTTGAAGCTTTAAAAACTACCTTTTTCCCTCCTCCGATTCGAAATTTTCTGTGATCATTAACTGTGAAACGGTATTAAAGTAATTTTATCTATTTGAACTTAAATATTAGTTATAATTTTGAAAAAAAACAAAAAAAAAATTCTTCCTTTGTTTTTTTTCTATCCCATCACTTCTTTTTCAATTTCATAGCGCAAAAAATATAGAGCGTCACCACCTTTATTACCTTCTTGCCATCTCTCTCCTTCCTCAAGATGTAGGAGAGCGTTTCGTGGAGTTTTAGATTCAAGCCACCCTCTCTTCGTCCAAATGACACGATCTCTCTCTTTCTAATAATGTCATTTCATCGTCTCTATCACTACTTTTAAATCGATCGTGGTCTCTATTATTCTTTAATGCTTTAAAGTCATAGACCTTTATTGCCCTATTGTGACTCAAGAATGGATATTTGTTTTGAAGTCAAACCAACTTAACCAAGGAGTTTCAGTCCTATAGGTTATTTGTTTGCTCTCATTCTGGTTATATGTATTGGCTTATCAAAAGTGTTTTCCATGGTATGTGTGGTGGCTTCTTGGTAGAAAAAATAGGGGTTGAAGGCAGCTTGGAATCACATTACTTTATAGATATTGCAGTCAAAATCACACGAAATAGTGTGATTCCAATCGTAATCCCATTAGGATTCTAGTCAAACTGTACAATCTCAGATGTGATTTCTTCAAAATTAAACTTGACTAATTCATTGGCTATATTTACCATAAATAACTATTTTAAATTTAATTTTTCATAATATTAATCCTAAAATTAATATAAATTAAAGGTAAAAAATATATTTAATAAAGTTTGGGATGAAGTATTACTTAATTTTAGTAACTATTGCAAACAAGGAAATTCTCTATGTTCTCAATGCATCTATGATAAAATTTAACTAATTTCACAAATTAGAAAAAAACCTAATAGAAGTGATGAAAAGGTTGTTTTTAAAATTTGCAGGTGGAAAATTGTGAGTCAATAAAAAAACATATGCCAGATATTAATTCTCCCTCCATTTATATATAAAAGATTCTGTGTATTGAATGGCGCTTCCTCTTGCACACCTACTCCTGACAGAAGATTATTAATGCCAACTGTATGGTTTGTTGTCACAATTGAATCGACAAGAACCTCTATCTTATTGCAGATGTTCAAACACATACAATATTTCCATACTGTTATAATTGGTCCCTTTTTTTATTTTTTCCTGATCTGGGGTGTTAGGCCTATGTATTTTTCTTTTATTACGTTTTGTTTTTTTATTAAATGTTGTTTGGTTTTAATATTTATTAGGGTCAGGATTCGTATTTGTTCTTTGAATTTGGATGTACAAGTCTTAATGTCAAAATTACATATTGCTTACTTCGTTTCTTGTGTCATGCGACAAGTCAGTAATAGGTGTTTTCTTAATCGAATTTCGTTTCTTTAAAAAAAAAAAAAAAAGAAAGAAGTGTTAAGAAGAGATAAAATTTTGAGATAGTTAAACTTTTTCTAACTCTAATTCTAAGTGTTGGTGCATATAAAATAACTTATCAAGAAGCATTACATTATTGAGAAGTATCGACATTAAACTGCTATAAACATATGTTACAACTACCGCGAACATCCAACACCTTTCCTCTCTTGCTTTAAACTTTTGGTAGTTTCCCACATTTAATTCTCCCTCAGTTTTATAATATCATGTTCAATCTTTTTTTTTTTTTTCGCAACTGTAACATTTCCTTACAATTCACAATATTAAGCTTAGTTCCCTTAGAAAACTTGTTCATAGATAAAGGTTTTATAGATATGTTTGCTGTTTGATATTTTGTAAGCACATACTACACACTGATAACGCTATTTGCTACTTGTTCTCTGATAAAGTGTGCATCAATTTTAATGTGTTTTGTTATATTATATAGAACAAAATTGGAAGTGAGTTGATCAACTCCTTAATTATCACACCATACTACTACTTTTTTGGCCGTGGAACTTTAATTTTAGTAAACAAATTTCTAAGACGTAAAACCTTGTACTCTGACTCAATAGAAGATGATGAGACCATTCTCGTTTTTCATGAGCTCTACTAAATTAAATTATGTCCAAAATACATATTGTACCCTACTCTATATCTTTTATCACCTAGAAGCACCATTTATTGTATATTATTGTTTACTACTAGTAGCACTATTTAATATTAATATTGTATTAATTATCTCTAATATATAGCAGGGGTCCCATAAAACTATTTATATGAAAATATGCCATGCAGAAGCTTTAAATAAAATATAGTAGTATGCTAAAACCCAATATACATTAGTATTATGAAAGAACTCATTTAATAAATATTATTTAATAATATTTGAAATATACATAATACTGTACATTATATGCATGAGCACCATAAAGGATAAGAGCCAATATGTTATCTGCTAAAAACTATATATATATATTTATGCATATATATAAAATTGAAAACCCGAGTGAGGACCTACTTAAGTTGTATCCCACTTTTTAGTCATCTTGTGTTTCAACTCAGCTCCTTTGAAACACTCATTTATAAGAAAATAAACCAAGGGGATGAATGACAAGTCACTCAGTAAGTATCTCTAATCTTTACACTCGAGTACACTTTATTCTGATCTATCCTTATGACCGATCATAAGACTCTAAACTCTATCTTATCTCAGAACTATTGCTTATCTAAAAAACTTAACTTAGTTCTTAACTAAGCTTATGAATTATTTCCTTTTTTCTAGCTTATCATATTATTTGAAATCTACTTCATGTCATGTTATAAGTACGTATATAGGTGTATGTATACAACACAACATGAAAAAGAGTCTAAATCGATATGACAAAATAAATCTAGCTATCTTACTAAATCTGTTATCTATTCTCACTTCTTAATTAGCAACTACGATCAAGAGTACTCTTAAGTTCTCTTGGGTCTTAGCTGAATTCTTTTAAGTTTCTGTTTATGATGTATATCATGCAAGAATACTCATATTATGTTCGTTTTCTAACTTATTCTTTGATGTTCTTACTCTGTTATTTGTTTGATGTTCCTTGCTTAACTTCTTACTTAGCATGCTATCTGTGTACTAACTCATGCCATGTTATAAGTGTCATGGTATGAAGTATGCTAAAAATATATATTTGCTCTTTGGCTTGTTTATTGAAAATATTTACTAGAATTGTTGTTGGGATATAAAGATCTAAAAGTACTATAATACTAAATCTAAAACTCCCTTTATATCTGAATATACCTACTATGCTAATTAGGCTGATGAATATAGAGATTCGATATCTTGGTTATATGAGCCAAATTAGATCAACGGTATGTCAGTAAACTGAAAATATTTTACCATACTAGTCTTTAGACCAGTAAACTAAAATTTAACCATATTGATCATAGTTAGTAAGCTAAAATCTCATAGATACCATCTCATATTCACCTTTAATATCTAACTCGAATATCGAGCTTTATATTGAAAACTCATGCGTTAGATCCTTTAATCCCTTTGTGAAAACACTAGTTTAGCATGCCATCTTATGACATGTTCAACATGTATAATATATTATTATTATTTCTTCTTTTCTGTGTAACTGAACAAATGTTATGGTTCTGTTTGGCGTATATCTTACTGGAATTTTAGTTTGTGTAACTCATTAAGTTTATTAATAAGTTTTATGTAAGCTGCTCTATGTTTATTGTGTATCTGCTAGTTTTCTATTATGTATGCTTTATAATTGTTTCTATTTCTATTTTTATTTCCATTTTTGTGTTCTAAACGTAATCTATTGATTGCTAACACTGATTCTAGGCTGTTATTGAGTTTTTTTTTTTTTTTTTTTTTGCTTATGTGAGCTAGGCCTACTGATTGTGGAAAAATATTCTCTTCTTTTCTTTTGGTTTTGTTATAAAAAAAACTTATCTTGCTATGTTTTCTCTTTATTCTACTTAACTGCTTCTTATTCTGGAGTTTTCTACTTAATCTACTATTTTCACTAGTTGTAATGGTATATGCATGGTCGTATGTAAATGCATCCTAGCTTCTGTAATTTTCTTGCTTGCTATACGTTTGTGCACTTCAGGACACATGATTATGTGTGACATACACATGATGGTGACCTTACATACATGGGCACGTAAACTCAACTCATACATAGTCGTGACCCCTATAGGCACGATTATGCAAAATTAGGAAAATGCATATGACTGTGACCTTGAGTCACACTGCCATATGCTTGAAGGTACTATTACCTTGACCTTAATTATACATGCACTACATAATCATGACAAGAAGTAGAAAACATGATTGCATAGGTGTGCATGATCATGCATCACACTTTACTTCTACAACTCCACCTTTAAAGGTTGCAAACACCACCCAAACTCAATCAAATCTCAATCAAGCTCAATCAAGCTCATTCTAACGCTTATACATGCACAAAACCTATTTCTATCACAAACCTTCATCATCTTATGACACTTATTCTCAGCCAAACATGCTTCTAAATGCATAAAATACACATATGCACATACAAATATTTTAAGCGTGCATCTACCTCAAAAATCTTTTTTATCTCACAATCATCATCTTAAATTCATCCTGATTAGACTGAAAACATACTGCTATTACTAACTAGACTTATCCAGGAAGATACATGCTATGGAAACAAGGAAAGAGATAAGAAAACACTTACCTAGAGCTACTAAGGTCTTTTATCTCTCTAACTTTGACTTAATCCTAGTTGGATGGACTGAGCCTAACTGACAGAATAATGACTCTCTTTGATCTTCAATTTGGTTAGGATTAGTTGAACGAAGAAAAAAAGAAATAGGTGAAACTGGCTGAAAACACGTGATCTCTCTACTTTATAAACTATGCTAATACAAGAGAGACATTTGGTCATGTGTAGGACCCGCCGCCCCGAGTACCCCTGCTGCTGAAGAAATGCTGTTCTTTTATTTAATAAACTGGAAACAGGGTACCCGAGATGGGAATCCTACGAAAAAGAAAAGAAACCTGCTGCTATACAATGCATGCGGAAGCTGAAATTTAAACTAAACTGAAATGTACAACAAGTCCAACTGGCTCCTTACATATATATATATTTATCTGTTCTGTACATCTGGTTACATTTACATTCATGTACAAGACCTCACAGGTCCAAAATCTGAAAAATACAATTTAAAACTATGTGTGTGGGGTCCCCTCTCGCGAGCCTCAGTCCACCTGCTCCTCGCCAGCAGCAAACTGACCTGAAAAGAAAGGAAGAGGGAAAGGGATGAGTGATAAAAATCACCCAGTAAGCATTTCCTACTTCCCTCAACCCAAGCAAGCACTAACAAGGGCAAACATACCTGATCTCGGCCCTATCATACATCTATGCGCTTGCGGGTGCTGAATCTGATTACTGGATTGTTGTTTCTCATTATTAGTTAAATTCTGAGATGAATGTCATGACATGAAAACTGAAATCTGAATATGCATGCATGTTAATCTCTGTATGTACCCAAAGGTACCTGTTGTGCTGATCAAGCTGATGAATACAGGGATTTGACATCCTGGTCAAGTGGGCTGAACATTTTAGCTACTGGCTAGAAAGCTGAATCTGGTATGCTGAGCAGACTGACTGGTGTCAGAAAGCTGGGTCCCACGGATGCTCCCTCGAGTTCACCCCAAAACTGAAACCCATACATTGGGTTCTGAATGCTAAAATTACTGAATCCAGATCCCTGGATCCATCTTCCGACTGTATGTTGTGCTATGAATGCATATGCTGTATGCCTGAGCTGATTTCTGGATTATCTGATAATTATTAACCTTCTGGATGGATTACCAAGCCTTTATTAAGCTTTTTCTGAAATTCTGAGAAGAATTGGCTGATACACGGCCGTGCAAGGAAAGCACACGGTCGTGCAGCACACACACACGACCGTGCAAAAGAGAACACACGGTCGTGCATGCACACACGACCGTGCTAGGCACGGGCACACGGGATCGTGTCCCGGTCGTGTGCCTGGCTGTGCCAGCTTCTGGAATCTGATGGTCATTTCAAGCATAAAGCGAACACACGGTCGTGTGTCCCAGGGCACACGGTCGTGTGCCCTGCATTCCTGGCCGTGTGCTCAACATGCACACGGGCGTGCGCTCGCAAAACCAAAGGCACACGGGCGTGCGTCTGCGGACACACGGGCGTGCACCTGGTTTTGCAGCAGCAGAACCCAGCTGGAAATGCAGGAAACCAACCCAAATCTCATCCAATCTGAAATTAAACTTATACACACTTCAATGGCACTCCAATAAATACATATCCATCATCAATTTCAGTAATCATCCAGAACTACGGATTCCACCATGGAAAGCCAAGCTTTCTCTCACAACACACACACAACACACAGCAAACATATTTCTGGGTGGAAGACAAGCATTTCAATCATCAGTTTCATCACATCTAAACATTCAAACATGCTGACAATGTAATCACACATCTCTAAACATCATCAGACAATCATCAAACAAGCTGGGAAGACACTGAAGAGGTAGGAACATTTATCTCTTGACATGACTGCTGGAGATTTCTAATCCAAGCTATTCTCTCTGATCTCTTGCTGGATTGGGAGCTGCTGAAAACTGGATTTCACGTCTAGGGCTGAGAGCTGCTGAAAACAGAGAAGAGAGTTGGCTGAAACAGGTGAGAAATGCAATAAACTCTCGTCTCTCTCTCTTTTCTACCCATCTGCACGAGCGTGCAGGGAAAAGTGCATGAGAGTGCTCCAAGGGAAAATGAAGGGAATTCATTTCCCGCGCTTCGCATGATTAAAACCTCCCTAAAGGCATCATACGAAGGCCACATAGCCCTGGAAAACTTCTATCTCACCCCTGAACTCTTCTAGACCCCCAATCTATCACTGAATTCTATTTCTAACCTCAAAACTCTACCCCTAAGGGCTTTCTAAAACCTGGGATGCTACACCATGTGCCACTGAAACACACTGTTATGCTCCATAACTTAAAAGATGCATGATCATGCTCCAAGAAAATCACATATTTCTAACTTCTAGCATTATGCATGGGAAAAACCTCTTAAAAAGAACCATACATGAACTATATAAAGTCTTGTAAAATACTATTCTACCCTATCAACTCCTTTTGAATCTATTCTAACAATAGAATATCTCTTTTAACCTTGATTTATGAACTAAAAGCACTATTCTAACCTCAATATGTTACGTTACCATATCATTTGACCAATTTACGTTAACAAAAGCTTCTATGTGTAAGATTGAGGATGGCTTGAATATAAGCCCATAGTTTACTATGCATTGAATATACCTTAGTGCCTTTTTGTAAGCTTGCCAATTCAGCTATGTGAGTGTAGCTAGAACTTAGCTTAATCTATTTACCATAAATGTTTGATTAAGTCTAGTTAGAACTAGGTATTGTAAAGCATGTATTATACAGTGTGAGATTATCAAAGAATTCAATGTCTTATAAGTGTACTATAAACCTAATGGGCTATAGGTATGTTTTAATCATTAGAAGTGTCCATATAAGTTTTTAATAGTAACTTTTATGCATATTTAGGTTGACACAACAATAATCCTTCATCTATCCTTTATGCCTCTAACCCCAAAAAATAACTTATTTATCCTAAATATTTCAAAGAAAATTAAGTATTCAATTCATCAATCAAAATTTGGATATATCCCATATGAGTACCAATGAGTAAAATGTCATTTATGTAGACTAAAACATAAGACTGAATGTTTACACCCATTTGTCTTATTTTCTAGCAGTAAGTAACTACCAAAGTAATTATCGCTCTAACTATAATAGATTTTACCACAAGACAAAATATTCTAAATACTCAATTATAGGATTTTGTTAGAAACCTTATGCCACCAACCTAACTGTTAATTTTTGCACTGAACCATCTACATTAAATTTTACTTTATATACCCATTTGCAGTCTACAATGTGTATATCAAGCTGAAGAGGCACTAATGTCCAAGATTGGTTTTTCATTAAGGCACTATATTTTTCTCTCATGGTTGGAAACCAATAAGGATTAACTAAAGCCTTAACTACTGTCTGTGGTTCTTTATGTTTACGGTCAACATGGGTTACTAATAGACTCTAGACATAAGGTAGGGATCCTTTTTTAGACTCGGTAATCATGGGATGAATAGATTGATTTTTTACAATACAAGCGGGCATGAAAATTTTGTCTTTATTAGCTATTTCATCACTTATATTTTCACTGGGTAGAACAAATTCAAGTTGGATAGAAGAATATATGGCCTTTACCTAATTGTTTGTAGAAAGTATAATTGAGGTGAAGAATCTTAAGGGATGCCTAAGCTATTTCCCTTATTAGAATAATTAGAGTAATATGGTAACTA
>JAJEJH010001325.1:0-12886 GCA_026122585.1 Anacardium occidentale
AATTCAGGAACAAGCCGTCTTCCTGGAGGAGCCACTGCATCTTCGGCAAGGGATTCTCCATCTTCAGCATGAACAATAGCAACTAAGTCTTCAAACATGTCATCTCTGCCACCTCTCATTGGATCCTGTGTTGAGTGAGTTGACCAAGCATAGAAAATTTAATTAACTGAACAAACATAGATTTTTATAAGCTTTCGTTTTTCAACAAAGATATCACAGATAAAGCAAGTGGATAAATTTAAGCATTGGCCTGATTTTGTCTACTTGAGAATGGTGTTTCTACCAGTCCCAGGACCCTTCCACATTAAAATCAGTTAATGAAAATAGTTCCTCATCAAGGCAGCTAAGTGAACTGATTCTTTAAGCGTTACTTTATCTAAACTTTTATAATACTAAATTCTGGCCTACAAGGACAGTGAGAATTCTCTAGACAAAGGCAGCAGTACATTATTCATAATCATTGGAATAACCACTTTTTGGACATACAAGAGATTCACTCAAACTACAGTCAGTTTTATGTTTTCTAATGAGTCTGGATGCTTTTCAGGTTAATCTTGATAAATTCTTTTTTTGCTTTCTTGGCTGGATTGACTTGATTTTGGAGTTTCTCTACAGGGTATTTAACTAGATGTAACCTGAAATTCAGAAAAATAATGGAGGACACTAAACGAATATTGAAGACTATTTTTTGCAAAAATAATACTAATAAATAATAATATACAAATCAATCCGTTTCATTTCCCAAGGGACAGACAAATAATTGGCCAAGAAAACCAGAATGAAGACATCAGACAGATCTCATACCTGAAGAAACAAATCTGTGTGAGTCTTTCCTTCATACAGTTTTGATTCAGCTTTCCCTCCAACTCTTTTAAGAGTATTTGCAAAATTCTTACTGCACAAACAATATGATAATAAGTGCCTTTAAAACATTAATGACAAGAACTAATTCGTACACAATAGAGAGCAGGAGCAAACGACAAGAACAATGGAAAAAGCTACAATAATCATGACTTAAACAAAGTCCCATCTCAGAAGATATTTTAGCATACTAAATTTTCAAATGAGCAGCTAGGCTGCAGACCACCATTATTCCAGTTATACAATATAGACAATCTAGTAATCGCCATGTCATATGCCTTCAGCACAAGTTTTCGCAGGCACTGCCAGTCTCTAATAAGCTTTTGCAGAGTCTAAAATTGATCCATCTCAACAATCTTCATCACACCCCATAACACTGTTATATTTCAGAAGTAATCTTCTTGAAACAATGAACTACTGAAATTGGCATATAATTCATAGCAAAAACGCACTTCCAAAATGCAACTTTGAATGAAACAACATTTATGGGGCATGAAATAAAGATGCAAGCTTCATACTCCAATAAACTACATAGTTAATTATGATCACAAGATAGTCAGTCAGTGCATTAACATAATGGCATACAGTTAATTTTTACAGCTTTATAATTAATATTTGATTATGAAATAGATTACCCAAAACATATACATTTATAAACAAAAAGAAAAGTTTACACTATTACCTCAAACAAGAATGTCAAATTTAATAGTAAGATTTTATCAATTATCACAAATAAGAATGCTTCTACAACCCATTCAATTAAAAAAGAAAGAAAGAATGAAAACAAGGTTTGGATTAAAATAATTATATTCAATCACCCAGTCAATTTAAGAGAAGATTCGAACCTTGAGTCTGCTGGAATGGAATAATCTTCAGTGCCATGAAAAAGAATAATGGGAGGAAGAAGAGAAACTGCATTTTTAAAGTCTGGTTCTTGGACCAATACTTCAGGAGAATAGAGACGGAGAGATTGCTCCCCATCCATTATGCTGTAGCCATTACATGGCAGGCAAAGAAGAAAACATTAACTTGATAATAATTCATGTATACCCATAACTAATAATGAAGGACGAAGTACATACCTTAAAAAGATAGAACGGTACAGACCCCGACTATGGAAGTGATCTATTAGGTCAAACAAATTATATCTGTTCAGACATGTTGCAAGGAAAACTGTAAGAGAATATTGTAGACAATTCATATGCAGTCCAGGAGATATAAAACAAAAAATATCTTAAAAAATCACAAGAGACATATACGCTGAGCATCATATTGTTAATAGACATGCACTAGTTGTTTACCAAACTATAGTTTCATGGCAACAAGAAGTATATATCAATGCTTCTATGGATGTATAATACCAGATATCTTGTACTAATTTACTCCAGAATTAAAGGAACTTTATACTTGGGGAAATAAGAACACTTGAAAATTCATATTGAGGTACTAAAACCATGCTAGCTCAAAGTTACACTACAGAAGCAAAGAAAATGTTAGCCAAATTGATACAACAAAACTTCCAATGTGACAGTCAAAATTTTATAACTACAAAACCTGGCCACTACGGTTCCCAAAACACAAGGTCAGGAACATATGGTATTAAAATTTTCAATGAATTTGGGAGGTATGGTAAACTAGTTTACCACTCTTGCCATCTAGTTCCCAAAAACCATAGCTCTTATCATTAGAATCATATTCACAATTAATGATCAGAAAAATGGAGTAAAAAGGACATTATGGGAGTTCAGAAAAAAGTTGAACAAGAAAATTACCCTCCAGATAAACCAAAATAAGCCTTTATCTGGGAGACACTCCAAGTTGTGCTCTCTCCTTCACCAGCCTCTTTGATTGCCTGCTCCAAGAGTGCACATGCAGCAATATGTGCACCAGCTGACTGTCCCATCAGATAAATTCTGTCCAAAGAAAACACAAAAGGTATAAAGTAAAAACCAAGAGGACCACTCATATTTCTTCAGGGAACGCAAAAAGAAAAGAATATATTCACCTTTCAGGATCACCTCCAAACTTAGAAGCATTATTGCAAACAAAAGAGATACCCTGGGAAGCATCTGTCACCATATCCTTGATGGTTCCCTGAGGAAAATTTCTGCCTCCATTGCCAATTATGATACCAAGATTACAGGTTTGTTAGTGTTGTATAGTAGAAACACGACATTTATATTAAAAATTCCCACTTAAAAGCAAAATTAGAATAATACCCTCAAAACTTAATAAAGGGAAAGATGCATAGTCTTTTTCAAAACAAAGGGAAAGATGCATAGTCTTTTTCAAGAAACTAGTGGTGGTAGCTGTAACAGGTACTACCAAAAAACAACATCTTCTGAGGTTCAACAGGCAAGGAAAGCCAGTAATTGCACTATATGATCATCCAATTTAGAGGCACCACCAAGACACAAATGCAGAAGTCAGAGGAAGTCTGATAAATGTTCTGTTAACCAGAAAGCTCATCAGTGCAAATACTCACACGTTGACACAATAAATGAGGGCATTATTTTATGTGATATAGGAGCATGGAGACCATATGGATAGAATAAGACCAAGAAGTGCTTAAAGATCTAAGTTCAAGTTTTATATGGACATCGTAAACACAATCTAGCACACAGATGCTAAACTCAGTACGTTCACAATCAAGAACAGAGCATTCACTAAGCAAGATGACTCATACTATGTAGAACAAATATTATAGTTAACAGTACAACACCTGTAATCAATGCAAGCAACTATGATGCCCCTTTCTGATAACTGCTGCCCCAAAAGAGAACCCCATGCTTTGTAACTGCATCAACAGGAACAACACACTCCTCAAAACAGTTTAGTTCCTATGACTTGGAAAAATCAGGCAGCAGTTGTGAAATACGCAGAATCAGACTTGAAAGTACTAGAAATAATTTGAATCCAGTCAACTTAAATCAACTAATGCTTCCAGAATAAAAAAGTTACCAAGATATTTTTTTCCCTCTTATGCTAGCATGTCCAGCTCTACCTGCTTCAATTGTTTTTTCTTGACTTGTGTAGAGTTTTTAACTATTAATTTTACTGTTTGACAGAAATTATAGCATTACCATAAAAGTAAAAAGATGCTTCTATCTACTTCCTAAAGTCTGAGATGCACATTTCTAAATTATGTCTGCTCTTACAAACTGAAATTTTCTTTCGTAAAATAAACATAGAAAATAAAGGAACAAATAACTCACCCAATGATCCAGGCTCCACCTGTTACAAATGCAACAATTGGCTTTGGACCATCACTAGTCTTAGGAAAATAGAGATCAAGCCTGCACTTTACAATACTTTAGCTAAGCAAGCTCACATATATGAGGATTTGCATTACGCACATTAAAGTATAAGAATGAATCACATCCTCAATGCCTACCTATTTCTTGGTTGATCACCATAAACAATGCCTCTGCGGACCCTACTGGAGAAGAAATAGTAATATCCAACTGTAAAAGGCTTTCAAACTAGTTATGATTTGACAAAAACAGATGACTCCATCAAAATACACAATCTATGACAACTATAATGATGTTGGAATAGATGTTTCAAAAAACACACTGACAAAGACTAAAGTTATTCATGTGATGAACTAAAATTTATGCATGAATTTTCTCAGACTGCTGAATGTAGCAGACCTTGAATGAAACCAGGCATAAGCAGCAATGCATAACAGCCAAGAGCAAGAAATCTCATGATCCATTTGTAGCCTACCCTGAAAAAAAAATGATCATGAAGCATCTAATAGTTAAATAAATGTGAAAAAGCATCTCAAAAGACAATTTAGAGAACGTAATGTATGTTCCATAACAGCCATGAGCAAGAAATTTAATGATCCATCTGTAGCCTACCCTGAAAAAAATAAATGATCATGAAGCATCTAATAGTTAAATAAATGTGAAAAAGCATCTCAAAAGACAATTTGAAGAACGTAATGTATGTTCCAATTTTCCAAGAGTGCAATGACAAAAAAAATATCATCCTTTTTGCAATTATTTGCTGACTCTGATATATAAATAGAACATGAACAGAACACTCAATACAAGTTCCCATATCATGTCCTGAATTTTTCAAAAACCCTAAAGTGCTTTCATCTCTCTACACCATGAGCCTTTTTTTTTTTTTTCCCCTCCTTAGCAATGTTGTCTAAATAAATTTGGTTCCCTATTGTACTTGGTACTAGAAGATTGCAATCCAATGCTGATGCATGTAGGTTTTAATAGACCAGCAACAGAGACATACAGAAGGTTCTCTCCAATTATCATCTCATTATGAAAAATCAAAGCACAAGCTAAAAATTCATTTCTCAAGTGTCTATTCAGCACCCAGATAATATCTTCCTATTACAAAACCGTTTTCACAGATTTACCTTCGAAGCTACGGCTGCTCCAAATTCCATCACGTCCAGCACTTATATAAAAATTTAAAGCAATTGCAAGTTCAAATTTTTATTTCGATGTCACAAATTTCCAATGGCAAACAACGCACTTATATAAAAAGCCAAAATACATTCATTATCATCATATTTATTTACAAAGCAAACACATTTCTAACAACACAGATATGACATAACATTATTAATCTAAATAACTCAACTCAGGCAGATGAACTAATTAAACCATATCCATTTCACGCCAAATGGACAACAAAAAATGTCTAAAAAAATAATAATAAAGAAAACAAGCTCATCAGCAAGCAAAAATTGGAAATTGAAAAAAGCATACCCAAGATATCTTAGTAGCTTCAAGCTTAAGCGAGTGATCAAAAACGTTTCAGCAGCAGCATGTCCCACACCCTTGCTAAAAGAGCGGCGACGGGATCCACCACCACCACCACCACTACCATCAGAGAGAGAAGCCAAAGAGTTGTCATTGGCGCTCCGCCGCCGTCGGTGTTGATAAGAATTGCTGTTGGCGGAGGAGGTAGAACTACAACTAGAAGCTCCGGAAAGAAGGGGCTTGACGTCAACGGACTTGCTATCATCGTCAAATTGAGAAGAAATGATGAGACTAGTACTGGGGTCATCGTGATCAATCTCCGGCTTGATTAACATTGATATTGGTGGTGATGCTTCAAGCATCAACGGCTCGGAAGGCCGCTGAGATATGGGCAAGATCTGCAACGGCATATTCAACTTTAAAATCGAATTTGTGCTTCGTTATCCCTGCTGGGTTTGTGTGTGAGAAAAGAAAATCTGGAGGGAGAAGAAGCAGCCAATTGTGGTTGGCCAGATGGGGACGTAAAAGGCGTAATTTTCAAGTTGAAATTATTGAGGAGGGCTCACTGGGGTTACTTTTGGCCACTTTATTCTTTTTCGTTTTTTAACGGATAGGATAATGATGACGACGAAAATCTTTGGATTTAAGTTAAGGGCTACTATCCCAAATCTCCCCAGAGTTTTCAGCTTCATCTGCGCTCCATAAAGATATAGATAATTACTCTAATCTCCCTCTACATTTGGAGAATTGTCCAATACCTCCCCTGATGAGTCTTAATTTTAACTAAAAGGATAAAAAAATTATTTTAACACAATTTTAAAACCAATAATTTAAAAAATATATTTGAAGTATATATTTTCTGTATACACAATATTTATGTATTTGTCTTTTTCCATTTTCTCATTTTTTATTATTGTATCTTTTTCTTTTTTCTTTGCTTTTTTTTAAATAGATATTAGTTTATTCCCCCTTCTTTTTCCTACTCATTTCCCATTATCCTTTCTTCTTTGTTCTTATCTCATTCATTTATTTTCAAAAAATCTTAATCTATTGCTTCATTTTCTTTCTCACTCTTATTTTGATTATTGTCTTTTCCCTTTTCTTCTCTCTTTTTTTTTTATTTTCAATATATACTAATTTACCTTTTCCTTTTTATTCTCTCAATCACTTATTTTTAATAAAATATCAATATATCTTTTTTCTTTTTTTTCTTTACTCATTTATTTTCAATAATAAATATAAATCTAGGATTATCGTAAGATTTTTCTAAAAAATAGAAAATAATAGTAAAAATGACAAAGAAAAAAATTGGCCCGTGGTGAAAATAATTAAAAGATAATGATAATTTGACAATATTGATATTAAAAATGATATTGGTCATAATATTACTGATAGAGTTGACGTTTGAAAAAAAAAAAAAAGGATAGTAGTTGGCCATAAAAATGAGAAGAGTAGAAAGAATTAAAAAAAATAGAAATTTTTAAAAAAATTAAAAAAAAAAATTTATAATTATAATTATTAGAGAATAAATTGATAAATTAAATATTATTAGAGGATAAATTGATTAATTGAACTTCAACTTTTGATAGAGATATTTTTGTGATTAGGTTGTATTAAGTCAAGCTCAATTGAGTTAGGTAATGCTTAACTATATCTTGTTTTGATTATCCTAAGGTAGAGTTCTAATTTAAGCTTAAGCTAAGAAGATATCAATTTAAGCTTAATTTAAAAAATTACATTTAAACTCTTTATTTTTGAGTTATTATTTTAAACTTTATAACTTTTATATATATATATATATCAATTTCCTTTATATTTGAAGTTTGAACAAAAAATTAAAAGTGTCAATATAATTTTTAAAGAAAATATTTATGAAAGGAGATGAAACAAAATAGAAGATAAATAAGTTCATTCTCCTGGTGTTTTCTATTCGGTATTATGTGTTTTATCAGTGTAACATCCGTGTTTATCGTATTTTATTGTTTTAAGCATGTTATATCATATTTTTAAACCTAAATTATATAAAAACACATATTTTATATATTTATCGTGTTAAATGATCGTATTATATGTTGTCATATAATTTTTTTATTTTTTATTCTAATAAATGATAAAATAATATCATTTTAAAATACATAAAATAATGCCAATTTACATAAAGTATATAAAACTCAACTCAAACAACAATAAGTTGAATTCCTTTTCTGTTAAAAACAAAAATATTTTACAATTTCACGCTGTTTTTGTTTTTTATTTTTATTTCTCATCATTACTCATCATTTTATTTTTCAATTTATTGATCTTTAAAAATGATAATTCACATCGATGATCTAATTACAATTACTTTATTAGACTTATACCGTAACAATTTTGTAAGAATATATTTTAGGAAGAAAATATTTTGCTCGTTGATAGTTGTCTAGATAAATGCTACTTTTGTTTATCTTCCTCATTTGATACTATTTTTTATTCTTGATACATTTATAGAACAATCTAAGTCTGGTTATTTATATTTTATAGCACAATCACTAAAACTTGAAATTTCTTTTCATTTAGGGGCAAATGATGTAAGATAAGATAAAAATTTTAATTATTTTATGTAAATTTCGTAAGATTATTTTTATTTAAAATATAGGTGTTTCATGAAAATGAGAATTGATATTTTCACATTTTTTGAAAATATATTATCCACGATAAATCATATTAACTTGTATATACACGTTCCTGTATTTTCTTTATCTAAATTTTGTGACTATATTTTTACAAATATGCTTTTTATTTTTTATTATATCATACTCGTATAATTCATGTACGTACTATTTTTTCTATTCCTGTTGTTACCAAGTAGGGTTGTTTGGGGGACATAATAAGGAGGATCCCTTTGCAAATTAAAAGTTGATGGGCTTGTGTGGTTGTGATTAACATGATATATTGACAGAAGTGGATCATAAAGAGGATCCATTTCGTATGTAAACCTTGGATCAGGCTTCATAAAAGCATCTTCCTAAGTCTTATGTTTGTTGGGCTTCAACGATCTGATTTACATTGAACTTCGTCAATCTGTCAAAATTTTCAAACCATGAACATGAAACCAATTCAACAATTCAATTAAATTTAATCCCGTATTCTTTAGAACAGTACATCCTCTAATCCTTCAATTTTGAGTTTAAACAAGACTAAGAAGAAACTCGAATTCCTTTTTTTTTTTTTTATAATAGTGAGTTTTTTAATTTCTGTTTATTTTGTATAATCAGGGTATTTTATTAACATAAATTAAAAAACTGAAGTTGAAAGGGAGTCATAGTTGGCTTTCACTTCCATCCTTTGGGTTTGTTTTTTTTATTTACTTTCAAAGAAATCGAAGAGTATAAAAGCAATCTAGTTGTCTGTCATACATGCGTAATTTCTCTTTCTTTGCTTTTCGATGCTTATTTTTTAATCTAATATAAGCAAATTGTAAAGCTTTTATGGTGTTAAAGATAGCTGGTCAAAAAAGTTTTAAAGTTTCTTTAGAATGGCTTTACTATATGTATACTTTATTTCGCTTTATGGAATACAGAGGCTGTGAAATTAGACATACATAAATTATAGAAAAGATCAAGTGAAAATATTGGCTTGCATTTCGGGATTTTAGTATTGCAAATGAAAAGGTCTCGATTCCAGTAATAAAATGCAAAATGTGCACTTTACCAAAATCTCTCAAATGATTAATACCCAAGAAAAAACTATAAAATCATGATTGGCACATCGAACACAAAAAGAGGAAGAGGAAAAATATAAGATGGAATAGATCTACCACTAAATCTCCAACTTCCTATCATGCACATTTTGACAGCCAGGGAAAAACTCTTTTCCTGATTAACATGATTCTAATGAATCAGAGTTAATTATTTTTCATAAAAATCCTCAACCTGGAGAGAGGATAAGAAGCAATATTGTGGCTGCGCAGCCACCTCGCCAATATAAACAAATATTCATCATCATTCAAATATGATATATATCATATGGATCAGAATCAATATGCAATGCTTTCATTGAGTACATAATAAAAAACAAGGCTAAGATATGATTGAGCTTTAGATTTCTCACCTTTTTTGCATAAAAGCATCCATAAAGAAGTCCTAGTGGTAGCTAGCATATAACATAGTGATCTCAACATACGTGACTTAAGATTAATTAATTAATCAACTAAAGTGCTTCAATAAAGTGATGATCAATAGCTACACACACACTGCAGATACTCTGTCAAAAGATTCGCTTTCATGCATAGATTACCATGATTTAATTAAATTATAAATACAATGCATATCTTTCGGTTGCAAGAGTTGTTTGACACTCGACAACTCTTTAATGGTGATATAACACGTAATCTTTTTGAGTTCGACCTTGGCGTGGATGATGGGAGAAGTAACGAGGCTTGAAGGGACTCTTTGAATGGATTAAAAGCAAGATTATTTTGGAGATGAAACATTTACTATAAAATCACTTTGAAAAGCATACAAGTTTCCCCGCATATAATCTCGATCCATGTCTGAGACTTGACACAAGGATTTATTATATATGTTGATATGGTGAGATTTTGTTCTTGTCTTTGGAAAGCCAAAAAGATTGCATGTGTTATTCAATTGATTAAGACATTGTCACATTGATTAGGCTAGCTATTTTGTTCCTTTTTATGGTTAGCTTTTCTCTTTTGAATGCATTCAGGAATTAATAGCGGTCGATACTTAAAACATTTCCACTTTAATTTTCTTTCATTACTTTCTTGGTGCAACTTTTTGCCTTTTTTTTTTTTTTAGGGAAAAACAATTTCAAATGAATATGATGATTCTGGTTTCATAATCAAATAAGCTTCAACTTCAATTATATTAAACTAAACCCAATAATCAAATTAGTTCTCATATTCAGTCAGATTAGTTTTGAAATTAATTAGCTTCTACATGGTGACAATACATATAACAATTAATGGTCATAGCCACCCTCGTGCGTTAATCATGTTGCAAGAACTAATAAGGTATTGATACTGAATCATAATTATATGGATTATATTATATCCAATGGAATCGTATTACTGTTATAATGGATTCTTAGTCTGTAAAGCATTAAGATTATTAAATTTGACTTATTTATCTTTGCTGATCCACTTTTCTTTAATAGCAGTATTGTTGACCGTTCCTCATTGTACAGCACAACTTAATTATGAGTTATATGATCATGGAGATCGATTCTTTTAATTAATTTGAGGTGTCTTCATTTATATTGCCAAAGCTTTATGTTACTTGTCTAGTGGGATATTCCCAACCACAAATCCTTATCTTTAACATATACTTTTCTAAATCCGTACAATGAAGAAGAGGTTCAAGTAGAATTTGTTATGTATCCTCCATAGCAGCGATATGAATCATCGTGTCCAGATTATTCTTTCAGATGACCCGTACACGAAACATTTTTGGCGCACGCAAACATTTTTGCTGTTTCTTGATTGAGAATTAGGGTTAGCCCTTTTAACTCTTAATCCTTAATTTTAATAATAGTTTAATTAAGCTAGGTGGAGCTTTACCAAACTGCGAATTTATGTGTAATTTTTGCCACATAATTCTGACATATTTATGGAACTTTAAGAAAGAGAAAAGAAAGAAACGACGTTATAATGTGGAACGTAAGAATAGAGGAAACTAAAAAAAAATTGAAATTAGAGGGTTTAGATTCAATGAATTAATATGTACACTCTTAAACTTTGTTACTCTTCTTCTCAAATGGCAAGCAATTCAAACCGCATGCATTTCAATGAGAGGGGTGGGGTGGATATTTCAATACCCGGGGATTCTCCCCTATATATATATATACATAAATACATTAACTATACTAAAGAAAAACTCAATGGAATTAAAAATCAAAGCAAATGAATGTAATTATTTAATGTTTTGTAAAATTGGGTTAAATGTGTTTAAACTATTTTGCTAAAAACTTTACTGAAAAACCTAATGAAAGAAAACTTAGTCATAAAAAAAGAGTACAATGCACATATTGTATAATATGTTACTCTTTTCAATTATTTGGTCCCCATAATGAATGTTTGCCTTCTTTGTAGTAGAATGATAAAGATTAATTTAATTGTTTGTTGAACCACCACATATTGATGTTATACACCAATTTTTCAAAAATTGATGTCAACAATATCTTGATGAATAAGTTCACAAGATTTTTATTAGAACGTATTTGTTTGATATCAATCTTTCAATTATGGTAAAGCTTATGAGAACAAAAAAACTTTTGTGAAATATGTTTGATTTTGACTTGTTTAATGAATCATTCTCTAATTTGAGAAATACAGATTATATTATTTTTACATAATATAAAAGAACTATTTGTTGTAAAATGAAAACCATATGCATTATAGATATATACTCAATTGACTATATAGAGGACTAGAATCTCTGAATGATTTGAAATTGTTACAACCAAAATTTGCTTGGTGAAACACTACAATATTGATGTGTTATTATAAGTGAAAATATATTTTATCTACGAGCGGGCTTTACGAGGGTAAAAAAAAATAACGAATATTTACGTATCAAATCAAACTATGCTTTTTTAAGGATAAAACATAATAAAATGATTACAAATCTTTGGTTTCACTTAGGTAACAAAATATATTTTTAATTTTGTTTCAATATTGAGAAGTTAGTATATAGTGAAATCAAACAAATAAATTTATTAAAAATGATATATTTGATATAATGTATCGTGTCAAATATAACATGAAACCAACAACATTAAAATAAAGTATTTCATAATTGAATATTTTTTCATATTATTTTTTAAAGACAGAAATAGTCAATTGTGGGATTCAGAGGCCAAACAACTATTAAAGTGCTCAAATGATAAGTTCTACCTATATTGTAACGTTTTAACAAATTCTAATGTAGATTAATTGGTGAATAAGTATATCATTTGAACTTTGTTGGGTTCTCATATTTATTTGTAATTTTTTTTATTGAGAGTTTAGCGTGGAGTTAGCCCTTTTAACTCTTAATCCTTAGTTTTAACATTATTTCAATTAACCTAAGGCCAAAGGACTATGTCCCACCCATAGTTTGAGGTGGCCACAGTCCCACCCTCCAAGTTTCGAAAGCCCAGTCTTCCACCCCTGAAAACATTTTTTATAATTTTTATACTCAAATGACTAAAATACCCTTTTAAAAAATAAATATTTATAATAAAATTATAAAAAAAATTTAAATATAAATAATTTTTTAAAAAAATTAAAAAATATATTAAAAATTAAAAAC
>JAJEJH010001325.1:13382-44202 GCA_026122585.1 Anacardium occidentale
ATTTGGCCACCTCCACCGAACGGAGAGGCCAGATCTGGCCTCCCCTAAAACCAAGTGGCCGGAAACGACCACCTGGCTCCCTCAGCAGCGGCCACCGTCATGGCATTGGCGACGGTAACTACTTCAAATTTTTAAAAAATTTTTAATATATATTTTAATTTTTTTAAATTTTATATATTTTATAAAATTTATTTTATATTTTTATAAAATTTTAATCCTAAAATAACAATATTACCCTTAAAATGTTACTGTTTTCTATTTTATTTAATATTAAATTATTTTTATGAGTGGGAGACTGAACTTTTGAAACTTGGAGGGTAAGACTTTATCCCCGCCTCAAACTATGGGTGGGAATTAGTTCTTTGGCCTTAACCTAAGTGCTGTTTTACCGAACTACGTATTTATGTGTAATTATTGCCAAATAATTCTGGCATATTTGTGGAGCTTTGAAAGAGAAAAGAAAGAAAGGGCCTTACAACGAGGAGCAATGTTGTTCACATTGCTAGCAAAATCGTTAGGCTGTTTTAACAAAGTTGATCTGACGTGCTGTGAATGGAATGCCAAATCATTTTGACATGTCAAGCTGCATGCCTGCATTCCCTGTTACAATTTGCTACAACTTGAATACTAAAAGTCTAATTTTTATGATGGTCGCTGAAACATGATCACGCCAACATAAATGTGCTCCTTTAAAATTGTAGATAATTACGTCAATTCATTGCTTCAAAATGTAACGCAAATGAAGTTGATTATAGAAACCAGCTACTATCAAGTGGAATAACGAATTAACAACTTGCCTCACATTTATATATATCATTTGTTAATTACTATAAACCAACTGGATTGGATTGATTAATCATGCATTTTAGTGTACGATTAAGATCTATGATATTGCAGAGAGCTCCAAACTCAACTTGTAATAACTAAGAATTAAGATCTACTCGGTCCTCATCCATGTTTTTCAAAGAATTGTTGGTACCCTACTCAGATAATGCAATAATTAATGTACGTAATGTCAATTAGTCATCCAAATCATGAAAAAGATTGTTCTGATTTGGGAATCAGTTATATTGTTTAAAACCTTCTTTAAGTGTATATACATATAATGGATGATGTATTTCACAACTTTCCTGAAATTTTAAGTTAGGTATTGATGTGATTTTTTGTCGCTAATTATTATAAGTATTTTAGAGTTATACATAAGATAAGTCATAATAATAACGATTGAAATACGAGAATATTCAGATTAGTTTACTATGAGTTTGTGAGAGGATAAATAAAGATAAGTAAAAAAATATACAAAGACAGAATTTTTGGAAGAAAACTCCTACTTTCCTTGTTTTTCCAAGCAAGAAGGATTTGCCACTGGATTTCTTCATTGTCCAGTCACTTATACCTTTTTTTCAAAAAGATGGGGGATGTTGTGGTGTGTTGCGTGCAAAATCTCAATACATTTTAAGACATAATTTAACCAATAAAAGAGGAAATATGCGTAAAAAAGTTGAGATTATGGTAGACGTACACAAGAAAGCAGACAATTATGCTCACAAACGTATTTATTTTATTTTGAACAAAAATCAAACTATGATCATCAAGCAAAGAAAATAGGAAAATCCAACAAAACAACAAAATCCTACTTAAAATAAAAAACTTTACAGTTGTAGATCCACACGGCAATAAAAACAAAGATCTTGTGAGCGAGTGGAAAGTAGAAAGAATCACAAAGCAATCCAAAATCTCTCTCTAATTTGGATTAGGTCCATTGAGAATCCTTATAAAATGCCAAGATAATTGTGAATTAATTGAAAATTCTAACTAAATCAGATAACTTGTCTTCTATACAAAAAGGTATAAAAGGGAAGAAAATTAGAGAATTAAGGGACGACCTTTCTTAAAAAAGAATTTTCCCTTCAAGAAAAAATTATTTAATGAGAGATAATAATCAAACAATAACAAAGATCAATCAAGATGTGTAAGCAAAAGCCAAACAGAGCAATGAGTAAATTTTATTGTCGAAAGAGAACACATACTTTAGGATATTTCTAAATATTTCTTTAGCTTTGTTAAACAATGATTCATATGTTTTATTTTAGTTTTATCATAGTCATGTTAGGCTAAGCTTATCTTCTAAGAACAAGAGGGATCATAACCCTTGATTTAATATTTAACTCAGATTTGAGCGTAAGCTTGTAACTGTTGTGATTTGGTTTGGTTAAGCATATTGCATTATCTATAGACTATTATGGATTACTAAAAGGTTGACATATGAATTAGTTCATGCATAGCTTAAACTATAGATAACTCGAGACCCCAGTGAAGTTCCAAATAACCTATTATTCAAGAGGTTGCAAAGGTAACCCACATTCCAACCTTTCATCAATATGTAGTCAAATCTCACTCAAGGTCATTGTTATGAATCCTTATTTTATTTTTTTATTTTTTTTGTGATAAACTGAATTTAATTATATGTACATTTTGTGACATTACTGTCTTAATCCTTTACCAATACGCATATACCGTCAGGAAACTAAAATTATATCATCCTAGATTTTCCTTTGGTTTGACCTAATAATAAAATGATAAATAAAATCATCAAGTCGAAGAAGATGATTAAACTAAGAAAAAGAAATATTAACTAAATTAGAGGAGAACTATCCCCTCTTTTGTACACAAATTTAATATTTAATTAAGTACTTTCGCTTGTTCAATCTTGTGGGAGGGGCATAGTTGTTTTATTTACAAATTTGCAAGGAATCATTTGTCAACAGGGTCTTTTTATGGCTTTAAAAGATGACAAAATTTATTGGAATCATGACCAATGTCATGACGATAATGTCATACTTTGTTGTGATCTTGTTGAGTGTGATCTTCCTTCTTTTTGCATAAATCTAATTAACAAAGGTGGTTAAAGAGTACTTACTATACAAATTAGGATCCTTGTTAAGTTTCTAACTTAAGGTCTTTTGGGATCTTGTTGTAGTTACCATTAGCTTTTCTTTTTGAACTGGCTTCATTGGTTATTGAGAAGTTATAAGTAGTAGCTTGACATATCATAGATGTGTTGCCAAATTGATTGGAGAAATGTTTTCTCTTGTGATGTTTAGCTTATTAGTCTTTACTATCAAGGTATCAAAAGATGTAACAAAACTCACAACATGATCAAGAGACATAAACACCTTCTTCTAAGATGCTCAAATGGCATTTATATGGTCATGCATATTTGGTTTACAACTTTGATTACTTGTTCCAATCAATGAGTTAAAGTCGGTTTTGGGACATTAAACAAATGTTATCCTATAAATAAGAGGTTAACTCCTGATATATGTAGTTGTTATCCATCAAATGTCATACATACCATAATTTGGTTGGTTTCAATCCCTTTACTTATTGTAAACAAAAAGAAAACTAGTTCGAGACACTAGTTAACGAGTGGAGCTAGAGAGTTACAGATCTTCTCTCATTAGTCAAGGAGGAATAAACATTGAGACACAACTAACCACTTTTCCCATAGAGGCCTAATATACATTCAGGTTATGGTACATTGATGGCCTCAAGGTTGGGCAAGCTTGACTACTAAATCCTATTATTAGTCAAGGTGTATGCCTAAAAGGTATGCTAAAAATATTATTTGACACTTTGAAATGCTTCTTAGTGATACTTGTTGGGGGGCTTAAGTTGAAAGTGTAGACACTCCTACTATATATTATTGTACCTGCTTCTATATAGATTAATAATATAATTTTAAACAAAATAGTTTATATGTCCAATAATACACAATAGAAATACCTAAAATTGAGTTGAAAAATCGCAATGGAAAACATGTGATGAAAATAAGTAGGAATGGCCCAAAATATCCTTTATATATATATATATATATATATATATATATATATATATATATTGAAAAAGTGTATACAAAATACATATGTATACGTATATGTACATATACTATACTATCACATGCAATAAGTAATTGTAAAAGCATGCCATAAAACCCACATCTGGAAATTGGATCCTAGTTGGCAACCATCTCCTCCTTTCAGCTCTTAAGATACTGACCTGCGAGAGAAAGAAAAGTAGAGAGTGAGTGATATATTCATTCAGTAAACATTTCCTATCTCTGACCCTAAACCAATCATCCTCTTAGGATTATCACTGTCATTCAAGCAAATTGTAAGGCATACATAGTAAAAAGGAACCGAACTAGTTCTCACATGTGCTGTTCTGATATACATATTCTATGCTGGTATTTGTATTATGTCAGACACATATTATCACATGATTTTCATGCATTTTGAATGTTTACTATTTTACTGTTTCTCACTGATTAACCATAACTTAATCATGCTTTGTTGTGTATATCATGTGAAAGTCACATGTTATGAAATATGCTGAAATCATGTCTAGGCCTTGACATGTATATTGAAAACATCTTTCTGAAAACTTTCTGAAATCATGTCTAGGATTTGTGAGAGATTATTGAGATGAGATGTGTTTGTACCCTCATTCTAGTGTTAAACTATTGATGTGATTTTTTGTTACCAACTGATGTACGTAATTCAAAACTGTGTATAAGATAAGCTATATACGTAACAACAATTACATACTAAAAAGACTTGAATTGGTTTACTACAGATGTATGAAAGGATAAGTTGAGATAAGCAAAAAAATAAAAAGATGCGATATTTTTTACACAATTCAGCTTGAGGATCAAAACGTTTTTGTCCATGTGTTATTGGCACTCTAAGTAGAGTATAAGAATATTACAAGATAATATATATAAAAGATAATATATATAGAAATAATGTTTACTGTGTTTATGCTCTCTCTTTAGTTTTTCTATATTCCCTCTCATTTATTTCTTCTTTTTTTCCTTATCTGTTTATATAATAGATTTTTGAAAGGAAAAATACATTTGAAGCTCCCTTAAATTATAATCTTAATATATAATTTGAATGTAAATAAAAGGAAATTCTGTCTATATCAACAATAACTTGGTTATTAGGGACATTAAAGTCTTGATGGATGAATGTTATATGTAATATTTAGAACCCAGATAAGTTCCTTTTTTGAAAGGATTGTAGCCTTAGACTTTCCTTGATGAAGAGAATCATTCACTCTACAAGTATAGAGTTAGAGTTGTCTAATTGCTAGTCGTTAGTCAAATTATCTAGACTTTAGACATGATTTCATTGAGTTATGGACTTCAGATTGGAGAACTACTTAGCTACTATCTACTAGTTGTCGCTTTTGGTTGCGCTTCAAAAATTGACTTCAAGAAATACTTTTTGTCTGCACAAATTAAGAAGTTTATCATATTCATGGACTGACTACTAGATACATGATTCTGTCTTTTAAAAAAGAATAATATAATTTTAGAATTCAGAATTATATCTTGCCAACATCTTTGTTTTACTAGATTCAACCCCATATTTTTCTTGTCAAAATTAAACCTTTGACAGTAATAATAACCTTTTTTATTTTTGGCCTAATTACACTTTCAATTAACATGAATTTATTCTCAAGTTTGTGGGCAACATATGGTACTAATTCATTTCATGACAAGCACCCAAATTAAATGTATTGCATTCTATAATCTTCTTTTCAAACTCTCTGGATAATTTTGATTTCAAATACGTTATGAGAATCTAAAACCTTACTCATTTGAAATTTATTCGAGCATAAACCCTAGAAACCATCCGTTAGGTAACTATAGCATATTTACTTTAAATAATCCAAATTTTCATGCATGTTTCAATATATAAGTTAAACATATGACATATGGTATCAATACTTAGTTACACATCACATACATCAGTATCAAACCTTTATTTTTTTTTTCATTTCTATTCCCTACCCAACTAGAGCTCCCAAAGATTGTGGTGCCTAACACGTTCACAAGAATTCGAATCCTTTACCAGCCAAATCAAACTAGCTATCGGAGAAGATGATCATCATATCACACATGAAAGATGCAAAGTAAAGCATCTACTCACTAAAAATCCTAGGTGTGTCACTGATTTAATGTTGTACCTTTATGACTCATGATATGTTAAAATAACGTTTGATACCTTTAACAGTACTTATACAAGGATATGCCCTAAATTGGATTATTAACCAGAGCAAAGAGGATAATAAAGGGGCGGAAGAAATGGGTTCTCAATACATTATGATGGAGGCAAGATGAGAATTTTATAACTAAAGTGTAGGATATTCTCGTTTGATAGACAAATCCATTTAGTTCTGGTGCCGTTACATGGAACCATAATCGAAGAATCGTATGCTTAGAATCATTTATAATACTTTTGAATTTTGAACCTAACACATATACCTAATACTTCCAGAGTATATATACTTTTAAATTTAAGAAATTAATTATACAGCATATTATAATTAAGACAGGTGTGGAATTGAAGAATGGTATCTTATTCTTTCTTGAAAGCACTTATCCAGGCGTGGGGTATGAATCCAAAAGCTCTCATTCAATTCAAGCTGTTGGTAAATAATTTCAAGAATCGATGGCTGAAGCCATGTGAGATATCTTTATCACTTGTCAACTGAATCTTAGTACAATCTCGCTCTAGTAGAGTTGAAAGAACACTGTTTCAAAAACCTCTCGAGGGTCAACAGATTCCCTGAAATCGAAAATGATGGAGCTAGCTTACCCGATTCTTCTGCCAAACAAAGAACATATAGTGACGTTACAGCAAATTGATAGATTGAAGAAGAATTTGGCGGTAAGATGAGGGATGATGTAATAAAAATAAGTAAATAGAATCATGTAAATTAATGGATTGACTAATTTAATTGAGGCAGGCTTATGATTGAAGGGTTATTTTGTTGTTTAAAATTCCGATAAGTGGGAGAAGTGGGGTCAAAGGGTTAAATTTGTATGCAACATAGAAAATGAAATGATAATGTTATTAAACACTGGGCCGAAAAAGGGAAAGGTGGCTAGCTTACAATGGCGCACCTGAAATTGCAATCCTAATCAGACCATCACTTTCATGGCTCCAATCAATCAAAGTCCCTGGATTCGGTGGGTACTCTTTCCTTTTCTCTCTTTAACTGACATTCTACGTGGAATTTTCTTATTCATATTTCTTTTAATTCCATCTCTAACTCGAAAGGCTATCATCGAATAATTAAGTTAAGTAGCGCAAATTAATGATCCCAAGTTGAAATTATTAGAATTTATAAAGGTGAAATATGTTGCAAATTGCAAAGACATAAAAAGAGAGTCAAAGAGAGAAGGTACAAGCCTATCTTTGAGTCAGCCACCTCATCATAAGGCACGCACGCTCTCAGTTTCCACAATTGTTTTGGTGTTATAATCCATGTCCATGAAGATAAAATTTTGGCCATATAGTACAAAAAACAGAGAACCACACTCATTTTTTCCCTTTAACTTTTGTGTTTTCTAAGTTTTAATTGATTTTTAGTTTTTAATTTAGTTGTTTGGTGGGAGTTCTCATCTTGACAAGTTGAAGCTGAGAGTGGGAGTGGAACAATAAGAGAACAATAGAACATGGAACCTTCCCCCTGCAACTACTATCATTTCTACCTATCTATATTATTATATACTATATAGTAAGGCATTACTTTTTATCCCGAGCGCATTACTTTCCTCTACACAAAAGTTTATTTGAGATCTATCCTTACGTGTAGGAGAATATATTGTGCATAGGAATATATGATATTTAGCTATGTTATCTGCAAGAATAGTACTATCACAAAGATAATGAATACCGCATTTAAAAAGTTATTCTAATATGACATTATTCTAGTTTAGGACATAAAATTAAACTATCTCAACACTTTTCCTTAAGAGTTTATCATTAACATGCTAATGTTTAGTTGATAAATGATAAACTTAATTATGGATTTTATAAAATTGATTAGTTTATATGAAATTATGAGTGCTTACATCTTGTTAATGAGATTTCTTGGTACCAGATAATTTACACTATTCAAAGTTCTTTTCAAGATAGGATATGGTAACAACATTAAGAGTTTCTTATTAAATCTTGGTATCGATTACATTGTAGGATATATTGAATGTAAACAAAATTAAAAACATAAAGGATTTGTAAAGGGTTCAATTATTAATTGATGTTGGTAGATGTTGAATAATAAAATCTATGTATTCTTAACTCAAATATGATTCTTAAGATTTGATCCTATTCAAATTGAACGAAAACACAATAATCATATCAACAACATAACTTTGATGGGGGAAAAAAATAACAAAATGATTAAATTACATTTGAATAATAGGATCTAGGTATTCCTAATTCAAATAAATTGTAATTAATAGATATTTGGTTTAGATATTGAAGTTTAGGATTCTAATATGCATAATTATGAGTGTTAATTATGTGTTTTCTGATAGAAACATGTTGGAATGGATGACAAGCATTGTTTTGTTTAGTTTATAATTTTTCCCATGAAAACTATTCAATTCTAGACACAATGGAACAATTGTTCTAAAAATAGAAACGATTGTTCCTCAGTTAACTTAGCGTTTTAAATCATAAAAAGAACAACCATCGTAATGACAAGTACGACCTTTTAGTCACATTAGGTAAAAAATGTTTATCTTGAAATATAGTATAACCATTCATATAGGAAATAACTAAAATACTCTTAGATAGATTGATGGTCATAATAGAGATTAAGTGCACGCTTAGATTAATTGAAGATGAACACTTGTTTTTTATTCATGAATGTAACATCCTAGGGTTAGAAATGTCTTTTAAGCTAAAAACTGGGGTTAAATATGAGAATTTATGATATAATTGGAGTTGAGAGAGTTTAGGGGTGAAATAGTTAGTTTTTAGAGTTAGTGTGGCTTTTCCTCAGGAGATTTCTTTCATGCAAAATGTGGAAAATAAAAATTCTTCATTTACCCCCATGTACGACCGCACACTATTAAGGTGCACAACTGTGCATGTTTGTAGAAAAAGAGAGACAACAACTTTTAATATTTTTTACCCGTCACTTATTCATTTTCACCTAAAGTTTCCCTTCTATTTTCAAAGAATCATAACCTTGTAGGAGAAAATTAGTAGCAAGAAGCACCAAATTTAGCTAGAGAATAAGAGATTTTTGTTAAAGAAAGAGAAGATTCAATCGTGGCAAGAGTTATGTATTTCCTCACCTTTTTCCTTAGTTTCCAAGCATAGGATTGCTGATTCTTGAGGTATGATGATGTTTTTAGCATGTTTAATGATTGTGTGATGATATGATGAAAAGGAAATAATTGTGATAATGTTTATTGCCTATTAACATGCTTGATGTGTGTATGTGTATGAGTATGTGTTTTGAGGAGTTTCCATGATTGATTATGATATTGAGTGTTATTGATGAAATTGGTATGTGTATTTGTGTTGTTTACAGTGTAGAATGTTGATGGAATGAGTATGTGGATGGGATTCTGTAAGTTTCAGGCATGGATTTACCAAAAAAAAAAAAAAGGATGCAAGCCCATGCACTCATAGACGTACACCCGTGAATCCTTGCAAATGCAGGGTCACGACCATGTGTACGAAAGGAGTCACAACCGTATATCTTAAAGTCACGCTCGTGCATGGCAGTGTCGCTACCATGCATGTTAATGTTATGCTCGTACATCTATACAAATTTACAAATAAAGCTTAAATCACAGAATCTCGCACAACTAGTACACAGCCTGTGTACCTTCATGCACGCTCGTGCGTCCAAGCATACACACCCGTGCATTAAACATAAAATTGGGAATTTAACTTAGAATGAAACACAAAGCATAAGAAACCTATTATAATAGTTGTCAAACATTATAATAAGATAAATTAAAAGAAAATGATACAACATATGCATATCATAACATGACATGTCATACCAATATTTTTCAAAAAAGGATTTACAGTTCAAAGTCATGTTTTTAAAGTTAGAAAATATGATACTCCAGACATTTTTTAGGGATTGATACGAGGGAGCACCTGTGAGTTTTACACCTATTAGAGAGAGAGCCAGCATCAGTATATGCTAGTGTGCATCTGATTATCAGTTATTAATTTATTTTCAATTTTAGATTTCAACTGATTGACTTAGGGTTAGGAGGTTGAAAACTCATATGGCTAGGGTGTCGAATCCCTATGTTTATCATTCTAATCAACACTACAAATTTTTAGTTATATAATTTTAAGATATTTTCTTAGTTTAAGATCTTCAGATCATTACAGATATTTTCAGATAAACTAGTAGTATTTTCAAAAATCTAGCCCAAGGGCATATAACATATTTCAGTATGACTTCATACCATAACATTCATTTCATGATATGAAATATAGTTTTAGTTAAAAGAATAAGAACAAGTTATTTTTAGAATAATAAGCAAAGAGAATAAATGTAACTAAGAATGCATAAATCATGAAAACAGTGAAGTTAAGCTCAGACACGAGTTCAGCTTAAAGCTTTACTTAGGATAGAAAGAAGTATGAAATGCTTGCTGAGTGAGTTATCATTGACCCCATCATTTTTCCTTTTTTCTTACAGGTCAGTTAGTAAGAGCTGTTGAAGCTTAGGTTGACTATGGCTGAAGGGAAAAATGCTCCAATTTTGATTTTCAGAAACCCTGGAAGGGGTTTTTATGTGCATGTAGTTTCTAGATTTATTTATACAAATGCATGCATGTATTTTATACATTATATATGTATATGTAAAATTTCTTACATATGTACATATATATATATATATATATATATATATATATATATATATATGTGTGTGTGTGTGTGTGTGTGTGTGTATTATAAGTTTTTAAATCTATCACTTTATTGTTCATTGTTTTTGGCTTCTACTTGCATACTTTTCAATCAATCAGTTTTTCGTAGAATTCCTGCTGTGTATATTAAATTAAGTATTTCATTAATTTAAAATAAATAAATAACTTACTTATTTATATAAATAAGTACAGAGCCTAATAATAGTGGTATATGCAGCAACAAGTTCTACAATGAATGATCATTCTGAAGTTAATGAATATAAAAGGTCATTCCAAAAAGAGAACACCCGTTTTGGAAGTTGTCTTGTGAGATTTTAAGGGACATTAAGGGTACATAAAAGTTCCCAAAATATGCCTAAGATAAAATATGAGATAGGACATGAATTATGACTATTTACATGAGTGGTAAAAGTGAACGTCAGTTTAAGATGACATTATTGTAAGGCTCGAGTATGAGATTATCTTTTTTAAGAAAACATATCACTGATTTCTTATGCATGAGTCGAGTAAAATTATTTTGCACGTTGTTTGAGTTTCTGAGGTGATGAGTGGATAGAGACATAGATCTTATGGTTCACATGTGAAACGTAGAGATTTTGTAGTACATGTATAGAACATAGAGATCTCATAGATTGAGAGATTTGAGTCACCCATAAAAACATGTTTTCTTATAAAATTTTGAAAATATATATATTTCCAAGGTTTTTGTAAGGAGGCACCCATAAGATAGTTTACACACCTACATAAAGGGGTTATACGCATAGAGAGGATATGTCGTTCATAGTATGTATCCGTCGAAAGCTATACACTGATCAAAAGGTGCTATGAGAGTCTAATGATGTGCACTTATAGAGAGATGTTTGGACAAGTTCACACATATTGTGAACTATGATAGCTCATAACACTTACATGGTTATAATGCTAAATTTCTACCTCAACCTAATTCGATCGGTATAGAGAAATGATTTTTTAAGAAAATGATTTAAAAAAAAATACTTTTACCAAAATATTTTTAAATGATAGTTACATGCATTAAATTCTAAATGGTGAACACCTATTCAGTAAGTGCTAGGTTGATGAATAAGATAATGTGTCTTAAGTGATTCAAATGGCGAATGATAGTTTCATTGAGGTGAACACCTCTTATGGTTATCTGATTCAAATTCAAAAATGTGACATAACCCTATAACTTTAGAGATATACACAGCTCAGTTTAAACTATAAAACTGAATCAAACAGTTTAACAATTATAGTTTGATTTGGTTTGATTTATAAAATAATTTAATTTGAGTTGATAAATTTTAGAAAAATAGTTTACAGTTTGGGTTACAATTTAAAGGGTTTTTATATTGAACCAAACTATAAATGATTTTTTAAAAATATATAAATATAAAACAATATTTAGCATAATTTTTCAATAAGCAATTAGGTGTACCACTTTTTTTTTTTTATATATTTTCTTTGTCATTTTTTAGGATTGTGTACAGTTTGGTCTGGTACGGTTTGAAAACCTTTTCAAATCAAAACGAAAAAAATAGTTTGAAAAATTTTTAAACTAAACCAAACCATTTTAGGTTTTAAATCGAACCAAATTAAAAAAATATTGCTTGGTATAATTTAGATATGTTTTGAATCTATTAAAAATTATTCACTTTTATATATTTCATACTTAATAAATAATAATTGTATTATAATTATCTAAGACACGAAATAAACATGTAAAATGAATATGAAATACTTATGTAATAAACATATTAAAAAATGACAGAATATAAATAAAAAATACAAGTGGAACATTTAAATGCTTATTGAAAATTTTGTCAAATACAATTTTATACACACACATACACAGCCCATAACCCAAACTAGGAAAAAAAAAATTGAAAAAATTTTAACCTAAACCAAACTATTTTACAAATTAAATAAAGTCAAACCGTAATTTTAAAAATGGTTCAATTTTATATTTTGATATTCATTTTATTTTACATGTTTATTTCATGTCCTATATAACTATAGTTCAATTGTAATATATTAAGTAAAAATTATTTGAAAGTGAATAATTTTAATTAAATTCAAACTATAATCTAAACTAGACCAAACAAAGTTGTAAAACTAGAATAAACTATAGTGCAATTATTATTTATTTTACATGTTTATTTTATGTTCTAAATATTTTCTCATAAAGATTTTGAAAAGATATTTTTTCCAAGAAGGTTGTTACAAGAAGACACACTTAAGATAGCTAACAATTTGACTTGTTTTGGTTTGATTTAAGCTATTTTAGAATGGTTTGGTTTCTCATGAAGACTTTGATAAGATTTTTTTTTTTCTAAGAAAGTTGTTACAAGAAGGCATACTTAAGATAGTTAAGCACCAGCAAAGAAGTGTTGTACCCATAGAGAGGACACATCATCCACTATTTATGCTACAAAAAGGTATGCATCCATAAAAGAGTTTTATCAGAGTTTGATTATGTGTAACCATAAATAGGTGTTAAGATGAGTTCATAAAAATTGTGAATTGTGATAGCCTATAGAACTCATGTGACCAAGGTTTTACATTCTTGCCTTAACCTAGTTTGATTGGCATAAAAATATGATGTTTTTAAGAAAAAAATATTTTATTGAGAAAAATACTTTCACCAAAAGTTTGTTTTTAAATATATACATGTAAAATATCATCATAAATGTACCCTATATGATGAAATTAATAAGATTAGGAATGCAAGAATTAGATGTAGAAAAGGCCTAAGAGAAAAGTGTAAGACTTAGAGATTCTTACTTATTAACTGATTCTCTTTTACTCTTTGCCCTTTTATGTTTGACAACTAATAGGTATGATGGTGATTGTGAAACGGTGGGTCAGTGAAGGACATTCATGAAGGAATATGTCATGTTTATGTTCATATTTACGTTATGTTTTAATTATGATTATGTTTTTGAACTACACATATTATGTTTAAAGACTATTAAAGACATGTTTTACACATTTTCCATTTATATGAGTTCAATTGAAGAGGTTTTTTGTTTTAGTAATTTTATGATGTTTTATTTTTGTAATTTATATGTTAAATATTTGTCCTACATAGTTAGTCAAAGAGTAGTAGCATCTCTCTCCCAAAGGTATTAAAGAAAGGCATTACATTGTTTTTCCTCTACAATAAACAATTCCTAACTCTTGTGAAGGGGAATTCCCACTAACAGGAAAATAGTTTGCTCAAGTATGACTCACTAACCTTTAGAAAGGAACTTCAAGTTGTGGAAGAGAGACTAAAAGTCAAGGTATAATGTCTATGGGCTAAGAGAGTTCTATTAAAGCTAAACTTGTTGCTTGTAAGAAACTTCTATTGTGAAAGAAGGATGGGTTGAATCAAATAAATCCTCAAATTTATGATTGATTAGACAAGTTAGGGCTAAGATAGAGCATGTTGATAGGCTAGAAAGTTAGGTGAGTCAATTAGGACTTTTTTTAAAAGTTATTTGATAAAAAAGAGAGTTGACAAAGAGAGTGATTGTTACTAAAATTGAGTCAAATTACAAAGCTAGGTATCTTGTTTATGATGCCTTTTATGCTACCAAGCTTTTTAGTTTCCCAATCATGACTTTATCTTCCTTAAGTGAAGTCATTTGAAGTAGGCAAAAGATTGGAGGTAGACTTGGGTCACTAAAAAGACTAGTTGTGTTTAGCGAGAAGGAATAAGAAATATGGGACATGAATAAGTTGAACGAGGTTATCAAAAAGTTTCTAAGGAAAGTACTTCTTAGGAGATTATGGGGGTAGCCTGCAATCTTTCTTCAGCTTGTGAGGCAATTGAGCTTCTTAAGATTGATGTCATAGCCTTTTCTCCTTTTTTTTATTTTATAATCTTATAGATATAATGAAGTTTGGATCAAATTTGTGTTTGCTATATTTTTTCCTCCATTGCATTATCTTAATATTTTTGGAATAGTATATTTAAGTGGATATTGATAACATGAGAGCGAACATACTTTATATAGAGATAAAGGTATCTTACTTATAATTTTTATCATAAAATCATTGTTTTAGTCTAGAAATTAAGAATAGACATCCAAAGAAAATAGTAAATTGATACAACAGTGAATAAAATAGGTTAATGATTGTAAATTTTTTCAAGCAAACAAGTATACAAATCTTATTCTTTGGATAACAAACTCACATACACTTAGACTAGGTAATAAGTTTTAAAGACAATGCATTAGGCAGAGTTACATGCCCCTAGCCTTAGTTTAACTTCATAAGAACTTCATAATTAAATTACGAATACTTAGTTATGGTAGCGTTGACTTACATGATAAAGAGTAATATCAGTTGATAAAAACCTTCCTATTGTTAGTGTTGCTAATTATTTATTATAGTTTTGCTCACAAACTCTTCGAGTTATCTTTTGTTGATGAGATCTTTCATTGTGCTCAAGAGATCTTGATAATGATCAATTTCATTTTCAATATCACAATGAAAATGGCACACCTTGTTGTGGTCTTACTTATTACAATTCATTTTACTAATTTTTTATGTGAAAACAATCTTGTGTTTATGTAAATAACAAATATATGGTTGAATAAAGTAACCAGAGTATAATTATTATGTGAAGTTTGCTCCTTTCTTGGATTCTTGGCACAAGGGCTTCTAAGACAGTGTTGTTAGTCTCCATTGGCTTTTTTCTTTAAGCTTTTTTTGCTTGTCATCAAAGCGTCGACTACGATGCTCAGGGCAAGATGTTTGAAGTTGATAGAATGAAGTGCATTGTGCTCCTGCATAGGATCTTCACCCCTAACATCTAGCTCACTGGTTTTCGTAATGAGGACATTGATGATATGTGCAAAATGTTCCAAGGATGCTCGTTGAGGTTTGTTCAATTGCTTTAAAAAGGCTTGATGAGTATTTAAATGGTCATACAAGTTTGGCCTTCGAACGAGGCAATCTAAGTTACTAAATTTGTTAAAGTAAATTAACTATTCAGTAATATGAGGCATTCAAATATCATTTCCATGTCAAAAGGTATCTTTTTCTACATCTAAAGATCGTATCCATGAGTTATTACTTTGGCCCATGACTTTGGCAATTGGTCACTTTACTAATTGGTTAGAGTGTCAAGCATAGGGGTGTTTGACCAAATAATATCTATCAAATATTAGGAAATGATATCCATTTGGTGTCACTCTAGATCTCGAGCATAGTAAGTAGGGTCATTTTACCCTCTAATTATGGCATTAACTCATGGTAAGGTTAAACAGATAGAATCTCTTGTATAGGAATTAGACTCTATATTTTCAAAGATCGTATTCATAAGTCAAATAGTATTCATTTGATTAGATATGTTTTCCAAGAAATATGAGATGTTATTTACTTTTTGTGTTCATTCATTTTCTCTTGAGAGGCCTAAAAGGTATTCAAGTGAATGCACATGTTTAGTTTTATAGGTTTAGCAACCAAAGTTGGTTCACTTGCTGAATTCAATTATAGCATTAGTGTGCAGGGTACTGAGCAGATGTTATCGTTTCTATAAGAGGCATGTTTTATATATTTATATATGTTATCTACTACTTGTCATTTTGTATTTCAAATTTGATGGCTCAAATTACCTTTTCTATTATAGTTAGATAAAGAGTTCACATGTGGCAATGAATTTGCATATAGTGTTTACCTAATAAGAAGCTTGTCTTATTGGTTAATAGACATTATCTATTAAAATACATTTAGCCACCTTCTTTAGATAAGCTTTGTAAGTAGTCAAATGGTTGTCTATAAATGACCTCAAGGCTGGGAAGTCAAAGTTTCTTATCTTATCATCGACCAATTTTAAACTATTGTTGGGCTTGTTAATATCTTAGGCGTTAGTTGCAAGCCTAGGGTATTTAGTTTGTTAAGTAGGATTTGATGCCTTATGTTAAAAAATAATTTGATATCTCCCCCTATTACAAAGGTTTTTATTAGGATATGATAGGTTTGGACCACGTTGCATGCTAGAGAAGATCAAGGATCCTTGTTCAATAATTTTTTACTTGTTGTCTAGATGGTGTTAATAAGTGGTAACTAAGTGAAAGGTGGATGCTTTTTTTATTATTCTCCTTTAAGGGACAAGTCCCCTTAGTGATGAAGATGTCTTTAAAGTCACGTTAGGTATCTATTGGGTGGTATTAAAAAAATCATCCTTGGTTGGTCTTGGTTAGATAGCAGATTAAAGTTGGACGTTGTTATGTTTCACTCATTGTTGTTGATTGATTATGAATTATGAGACTATACAGTCTCATACTAATATTGGATTTTAATCAATAATGACAACCCTAATCCTCACAAATTGATATAGCCCTCAAACTAGTATAAATCATCAAATATTACATCTCTAAGTCAATATAAAAACATTTCACAATCATTCAAAAAAAGGTAGAAATGAAGTTCAAAATACAACACAAATAATACTTAACTTACTTGAAATTTAAGCATGCAAAGAATATGGATAAAGTATAAAAGATTTTTTTTCCACCAATTTGATTTAAGGTCCATCACCAATTTTATCTTGCTAAGTTTAAATGATAATCCACTAACTTAAACTTCAAACCAAGCTTAAAGTAGACTAAAATTTTGCCTACTTGAATCTTGAATGCACTATCTTGATTCTTCCACTACTAACTTTATCTTTCAAAAAATTGGATAAAAGAAATATAAGTTCATAAGAGCTACCAAAGTTCCAAAAACAAAAAGGGAAAATCTCAATTTTTCATCTCATCTAAAAGTCTTCTTTACAAATAAATAAAGGTTGTCTTTTATAAGCAATTACAAAACACGTGAAATACCAAAAGACTAAGTACCAAATACATATAAAACTAAATACAATTCATGATTAAAATGTAAACATGAGCTTAATGTTATTAATGTACATGTTTGCTTCTTATTATCCATACTAACTCTCCTTGATTTGGGATGTCTTTGTACTTGATCTTGAACTTGATTAATTGCTCTTGATTTAAAGATTATTATATCCAAATTATGTTAATGGACTGAAAAGAGTCAAAAGGCTTTATTGTAATTGAATTGAAGGAGGTTAGAACCTTGGTTGCAGGTTTAAAAGCTTTAGAGAAGCAAATAGATCTGAAGCCAAGTGCTACAGTAGGCAAGAAATGCAAACTTCTTCAGGGTAAAAAATAGGTGTCATGCAAGGTAGAATTTTGAAATTTTCTTTTCTTGGCCTTTATTCTCTTGGTTTGCTTGGATTAGCTTTTTCCTTTTCTTATGAACTTGTTATGCATCCATTTGATAAACTTGAACTCCTTAAAATGCCATGCATTAGGCATGGAAAGCTTGAACATCATTCACTTGCATAGAGTGGAATTACCTTTTGTTTATCTTGGAAGTTTTGGATTTGGTGTGTTTGGTCTTTCCATGTTTCGCTTGGATGGTTTGGTGGTTCTTTGACTTACTTGAATGATACTTTGGATGAGTAAAAAAGATATATATTGTCATAATTCCCAAATAACTTGTTGTGGTTGAAACGTGATCTTCTTTATAAGTTTGTTATTGGCTTGCACTCTATTTTTCTTCGTTAGACTCTTCCAAACTCAAACTAAGTGTTTTATGACTTAGGTGAGTTTTTGTCATGCCAACCGAATGGCCAAGTGTATTATGACTTGTCATCATAATATTGTCAACATTTGAATGATCACTAAGATTGTTTACAAGTGGATTAGGATTTGTAAACATATAATCCTCCACAAATTGGAAAAGATTTGCCCTCAATTTAAATCACACATATTATCCACCAAACATATCATACTGTCTCTTGCATTCTATACCTTGGAATTATCTTTCTTCTCAACTTCATTTTTCCTTTCTACATTCTTGTCTCCTTATAAAAAGGTATGAAAATTTATGTTTAATTTTTGTTTGTAGTCATTAGGAGAAATCACTTCTTTAATAACTTTTTCAACCTTTTCTATGAGCTAACTCTATCTTTTCCTTCCTAATTTCTTTTTCTCTTCAAACTTTCCCACCATAATGATAAAGAATTATGGTCTTTTTCAAGATAACAATCATGCATTTATCTAACCAATCCATAAGTTCAAACATCATCTCAAGGTCTTTCCAACAATTCAAAAATTCATCTGGGTCTATTCCTTGAATTTGACACTCAAACCTCATATTTTTACTAGTCATTAATTGCTTTGGATAATATGGAAAGAAATAAGCTAAAAGGGATGTAATCAAAATTATGTAGCTACTAATTTCAAAGGTGAACAATGATTTTAGGTTAATAAATAATTATTTTGATTATGATTGAAGGTGTGGGCAAGTGTTTGGGCTATAAGGTGCAATTGGGTTTAGGTTTAGGTTTTGCATAAATTCTTGGAGTTGAATTAGGTTTGTGTTAGTACTAGTAAAGGTAAGTTGGTAATTAAGGCAAAGGATAATTTGGCAAAAGTGTATAGGGATAATAAGGTAATTGTGGAATAAAAGTTGGATTAAAGATATAATGAAGATTAAGGTTGATTAGCTAAAGTAAGTGTATTTAGGGAACATTTAATATAAAGATGGTGGGGTAACATGGTTTAATAAAAATGAAGAAGAAAAATTTATGCAAGTTGATATACTTTTTGCCTGCAAGGTATGGCTAGTGAGCATTAATGAGATAGAAGAAAAAACGAGAAATACATGTAAGTTAGAAAGCTTTGTTGCATTAAATGGGGTATGACTTAAGATTTTTAGGCACGAATATAATCATTTGTTGACCAAAATTTTCATTTATTTTGCACTCAAATTTCCCTCATTAAGTCATCCAATATTTGTCCTTAAGCAAAGGGAAAATGGCACACTTGTGTACAACTTAGTTATGATGAACAAGTGGGCAATAAATCATAGGTAAAGTTAAGGCTAAAATTAAAAGAGGTAACACACAAATGTTGACCAATTTTTCTCCCACCTTACACTCAACTTCTCACCCGAACCAAATGAAAATTTCACCTAAATAAAGAAATTTCAAACAATTACTTTTTTTCACACTTCAATCAAAATTTTTTTAATTATTCAACACTTCAAGCAAATCCTATACAATTACTTAACGCTGCAAGCAAATCCTAAACATCTACTTCAACTTGGAATTTAGCTCTGATACTAATAATGATCAATAATGGTTGCTATAATCCTCACAAATTGATATAGCCTTACAACTAACATAAACTCATAAAATATTGCATCTTCAAGTCAACATAAAAGCATTTCACAATCATTCAAAGAGAGGTAGAAATGATGGAATTCAAATCACAACACAAATAATACTTAACTTACTTGAAATTTATACGTGCAAGAAATGTGAATCAAACATAAAGGATTCTTTTCCACCAACTTTATTCAAGATCTACCATCAATTTTACCTTGTTGAAATTGGATAAAAGATGCAAGAAAGGATGAGTTCAAGTCTAAATGATCCACCAACAAAAACTTTGAACCAAACCTAAAGGAAACTAGAAATAAGCTTAAAAGAAGTTCCACTCACTTGAATTTTGAATTCCCCACCTTAATTCTTCCACTACTAATCTCTTCTTGCAAAAGATTGGATAAAACAAAGCTAAGTTCACAAAAGCCATCAAAGCTCCAAGAACAAAGAGAGAAAATCTCAAATTTTTATTTCATCAAAAGTATAAGTCCCCTTTACAAAGGAATAAAGGTTGCCTTTTATAAGCAATTGTAAAACATGTGAAATGACCAAAATTCCAAGCATTAAATACACCTAAAAATAATTATGACTCATGATTAAAATATAAAAATGTGCTTAATATTATTCATGTACATGTATGCTTCTCATTATCCATACTAACTCTTCTTAATTGAAGATGCCTTTGTACTTGATCGTGAACTTGATTAATTACCCTTTGATTTGAAGATTATTATATCGAAATTATGTTAATGGACTCAAAGGGGTTAAAAGGCTTCATTGTAATTAGACTAAAGGAGGTTAGTATCAAGGTTGCATGCTTTGTAACACCCAGGGTTAAAAATGTCTTTTAGACAACTAATCTGGGCTAGAATGAGATTTGATAAGAATACTAGGATTGTGAGAGAGTTTAGGGGTGAAATAGATGTTTTTCAAAGTTAAGTGGCTTTTGCATGGGTTATGTTGAGAAGATTTACATGCAAGCGCAAGAAAATGGCAATAGTGTAATTTTCTTGTCATGCACGATCGTGCATGTGAGGCACAACGTTTGTGCGTGCGATGATTTTTAACCGCCTTCATTTTCAGTCGTCCTTATCTTGTTTTTCAACTTGTTTTCCACCTAAGGTTCCTTTCAATCTTAGAGACCAACAACCCTAAAAGGGAAAACCAACAAGCAGGACTATCCAATCCAGCTTGAGAGTGCATTTTTCTTAGGAGAGAAGGCTTGCATAGCATGGTAAGAGGTAGGTGTTTCTTACCTTTTTCCTTCTATTCCTTTGTGTGAAGTATTTGGAATATTCTAGCATGAGCTTGTTTCTGAGATGTTTGTGATGTCTCCTTGCATGCTTGATATTATGAAAATGATGATGATGATGATATGGACATGAATATGTAATTGATGAATATGTGATATGTGTATGTGTATATGATTTTGAGATGTGAGAATGCTTAAATACGTGATGGGAAGTTATGGATGAAATAATTATGGGTATATGAAGTGTTTTGAATGTGAAAAGTGTTTGATTTATATTTGGTATGAAAATTGGATGGGAATAAGCATAATCTGCCATGATCATGTTGATGCAGAGTGCGATCCGTGACCATGCACACAGAGCGCATGCTTGTGTATATTGCATTTTGCATGGTCATGACCTTATTCACATACCCGTGCATGACCTGAAAATATAGGGTCACGACCATGCATCCTCATGTCACGATTGTACACCAGCAGAAAATAAAAAATTACAAAGAAACTACAAAACCTAGCATGACCAGCATACACGATTAGCTCATGACCCTGTAGGTTTATGCACGCTCATGCATGTTGACACGTATGCTCATGTGTCAAGTAGAAAAGAGAAATTAAATCATAATTAAGCATAATGCATAGTAAAAGCTATATAATTGATATGAATCAGTGAAATAAGCTTAGTTAAGCTTAGTTAAGCTTACATGATGCATCATATACATAACATAACATGACATGTCATACAGAGCTTTCAGAAATAGATATAAGGATCCAAATACATGTTTTCAGTAGAAAAACATTGATTTCAGGGGTTAATACAAATGGGTACCTGTGAGTTTCAGCACACTCTTATGGGAACCAGCATCAGGGTTTATATGACCATACTAGTCACTCTATATCGATATATGTTGGTGTGCTTAGTTAGTAGCTTAGGGTTTGATTATCCGAGGATTAGATATCAGTATTTAGCGTGATGCGCTCAGCTTTCAATTTAGATTCAGTGTCATCATGTGTCTTAGACAGTTTCTAACAAGTGTTTGCATAAGAAACTCATATGGCCAGAGTGTCGAATCCATGTATTCATCAGTCTGTACAACACAATTTTCAGATGTGATTTTTTATATAGATTTTCAGTATTTCTTAGTAGCTTTTATATAATCTTTTTAGATAATTTTAAGATCTTTTGATCCAATAGTAGTTTTTAGTGTACAGTTTTCAGCAAGCTATTTTCAGTAGACAGGTCAAGGCTTAGATATGATTTCAGCATATTTTATAGCATGTCATTTTCACATGACATATGCAGCAAAACGTCATTCAGGTTATGATAAATCAGCAAGAAACAGTAACTCAGTAAGAAACAGTAAATATTCAGAACACCTGAAAATCGCGTAATGAGACATGAACCTTTAGAAAGAAAATATCAGAACAAAAAAGATATATAAACATAAAAACATAAATTTCATATCAAAATAACATGCAAGAACCAGTTCGGTTTCTCTTTAGAATATATAATTCAGTGTTTGAATGTAGAGGAATCCTTATAAAAGGATTGGTATAGGGTCAGAGATAGGAAACGTTTACTGGGTGAATATATCACTCACTCTCTACTTTCCTTTCTCTTATAGGTCAGTATAGTGATGGGGGCTGAGAAGAGAAGATGGCTATCGGTTGGGATTCAACTTTTGTTTTCAATTTTTGTAGTATGTTTACGGTTTGCATGTTTTTTCAGTTTTATTTTTTATATGACTATACAGTATATGTACACGCATTTTGTATATATATTTTTCGTATATATGAAAGAAAGTTTTGGGGCTTGTATATATATCTATATACAAATTCATCACATATTTTTTGTTGTCATGTTTCAGCTCAACTTTAAGTATTTCTGTTGGGTATTATTAGTAGCATTTATTATTTGTTGAAATTATATTATTATTAATTTATAGAAAAGCAGAAAATAGTAATATCCAGTATGAGTGCCTACATGCTTGAAAGCTTTGGAGAAACAAGAAGATATGAGGTTGGGCATTGTAGTAGACAAAGAGGTGTTGTAGCATCATGCAAACTTTACATAAGACATGTGAGCCACAAAACATGTCATCTAGTCAAAATTGAATTTCATCTGCTATCATCTCGTGTTTGGCTCAATCTCTAAATCATTGACTTACTTGAATGGAGAACTTCGAGGGATGAGTAATGAGTCACTCAATCTATAAACATATTTCTGTTTTACTATTCCTTCATGACTTGTCACCCTATTTTTTGATTTCATATCTCATTATTTTGCTTATTCTGTTTATTGTATTTTTCATTTCATACTATGTATGACATGATATTAAGTATGCTGAAATCATGTCCATGCTAAAAATCATATATTAGCCCTTGGGTTTGCCTTTTGAAAACACTTTCTGAAAATAAAAGTTGTGATCTAAATATCTTGAAATATGATAGGTCTATCTTAAAGTATTGTAATTGAAAATATATATTGTGTTGATTAGACTTATGAATATAGAGATTCGACACCTTGACCTTATGAGTTCAACGTAAAAATGCTCTACTAATGCACGACTGACACTCTCTTTGACAAGTTTAGTCAATGATCATGTCTTCTCTAATGAACACTGGTTCTCTCTCTAACGGGTATGCCAACTCATAAGTACCTCTCGTATCCACCCTTAAAATAATTTTTGAAATATCGTATTTTCTATTTTAAATGCATGCATATGGATCATTTGATCTTTTTTTCTAAAAAACTCTGTTTTGGCATGTTATGTCATATATGCTTATCACACATGATATTTTATTATGTTTGCCTTTTATTAAGTTTCTCATACTTGTATAAGCTTAAACTTTAATTCTATTATTAAGTTTGTAGCTTTTTAGCTTTGTGTTATGTGTTCTAAAATTTTTGCTTGTTGCATAGTTATGCATTTTAGGACACACAGTCATGTATTGACATAAAATCTTGGTCTTGCATCACATGGGCCTACAAACATCTTGCTTAACATGTTTGTGATATATTTGCTTAAGCTTGCTAATATGATGCTAGTACATGATCATGACCTTGTACGCACAGTCGTGCCCTTCATGCTTATCTAATCGTGTATGCTCAACATACTCAATTGTGATGCTTTAGAAATATAATCATGCAGTCATGCGCTTATAGGCACACAACCGTACATCATACTTTGTTTTTGTAAAATGGTGTATCAAATTTCCATACCAACCTCAACCAAACTTCAATCAAACTTAATTAAACATTCATACATAAGCAACTTATTACTTTACATGTGTTTTCTTCCTCAAATATTAGCAAGCATGTCGTTAAAACCTTAAACCATACATATATACATATTTATACTTAACATGTTTCTAAGCTTATAAATCTCCTCAAGCCATTAACATTGTATCATGAAATCATGTTACTCAAACATAAAACATGCTTAACATATGAGTTCATCCTAATACAGAGAAACACATGCATATAAAACAAGGGAAAAAGGTAAGAAAGTACTTACCTCTGGCTATAGATTTCTTCTTTCTCTTTATCTCTTGATTTCACTCTTTGCTTGGTTGGCTGCTTTTCGCTGCTCTCTCTTAACTCTAAGGTTAGGGTTTTCTAAGATGAAGAAAAAAATTAGGTAAAATATTATCTAAAAAATGAAGGAAAAATCTATTTTATATATAGCAATGACCACAATTGGGACGCACGGTTGTGTGTCCTAAGAATGTACAATGTTGTACATGAAAAATCGCAAATTTTTAACTTCCTATGTTGTACATGAAAAAGTCTCCCAAAGAGACTCATGCATATGCTACATATTGTTTTTAAATGATTATTTTATCCTTAAACCCTCTTAATTTTATTTTTTATCATAAAATTGTACTTTTAATCTCAATTTTCAGTCTAAAAGAACTATTCTAACATCAAAATATTATAGAAAGTGGGTATTGTGGTGCCTAAATATGGCATCACGGTGCCATGCAAGGTAGAATTTTGCCTTCTTTTCTTTGCTTTTCTCTTCTTGGTTTGCTTGGATTGGATTCTTCCCTTTCTTTTAAACTTGTTATACAACTACTTGATAAACTTAGATTCCTTGAGATGCCATGTATTGGGGGAATGGAAAGCTTAAACATCATCGACTTGCATGAAGTGGAATTACCCTTGTTTATCTTAAAGGCTTTGGATTTAATGTGTTTGGTCCTTCCATGTTTAGCTTGGATAGTTTGGTGGTTCTTTGGCTTACTTGAATGACACTTTGGAGGAGTAAAAGAGATGCTTATTGTCATAATTCCCAAGATGCTTATTAATTTTCCTTATAGGCAGGTACTTGACTTGCACTCTATATTTCTTCCTTGGACTCCACTAAACTCAAACCATGTGCTTTATGACTTAGGTGAGTTTTTTCCATATCAACTAAATGATTATGTGTGTTATGACTTGTCATTCTAATATTGTCATTATTTGAATGATCACCAAGATTGTTTACAACTAGATTAGAATTTGTAAACATATCAAATTCCTCAAATGTCTAGTCATCCAAGGCTTTTCTATGTCATTTATGAGGCATCGAAGAAGACTAGTACATTAATGATTGTCGAGTGATAGATGTTTATGATAACAAAGTATGGATAAGGGTTTTCATTCTAGCATCAAATTATTGATGAGATTTCTTGTCACTATATGATGTATGCAATAGACTACAATAATGACATTAAGGATCTAATACCAAAACTAGAAGCTTGATATCCAAATAAAATGTAGGATATACTGAATATAAAAAATAAAAATAAAAAATACACAAAAATTTTAATGTGGTTATAAAAAAACTGATGTCTACGCTATGTTTTTAATGACGTTTGATATAATAAAAGATATCATAAGAAGGATCTGTGGTGGGAAAAGTGACTTTTCCTCTGTGCATATGTATCTGAAATAGTATATATACTAATTTTCTCCCTCTTTCCTCTATATAAATTCTTCATATTTATAGGGTAAAAAGAAAAAGTTTCATTCAAATAATAAAATTTGAGTATTTTTAATTTAGATATGATTATTAAGATTTATTCTTATTCTAATTAAAATAAAATAGAATAATCATATTAACAACATAATCTCGATTTGGAAGAAAAAGAAACTTTGCCTAGTAAGCACGAAGGAAAATAATAGTAAACAATTTCATAAATGCTTGAAAGGTGCATTACCTTGCAAAGTTATTCTCGTTGTCTCAAAGTAGAAAGCTTATCCATGCTCTTGGGTGGGAAGTGGATAAGAGATATCTAATTACAATTACCCATTTGAATAAGAAGAAGCCTCTCCAAAAAATGTTCTACAGGTAGAACATTATCATAAAACACATCTTAGTTGTGTAAGCTTAATACATCATGTATAATCTCTCTTATTTAAATTATAAGTTAATAGATATGCAAACCTTTGTTAATGGAAGCGGTAATGGGATATAATAATTGAAACCTTCATTATCCTCAATTAGTGGAAATCTGGCTGGTCTACTTAGAATTAACCTTTGTGTATTGTTCTTCAAGCAGCCAATCAGTTTAAGTTTCATAAATGAGCATCTCTTGACTCGTTAATTGGAGAACTGTTCACTAATTATTTACATTGTGCTCTATATTATGCATTTATCATGCAAAATTTGAGGTTTTTATATAATTTAGAGAGGAAATCTTTTCAATCTCTCCTAAATGGCAAATATGCTTGCTTTTTTATATATGTATGCAATTTTCATTTTTATTTAATTTTTAAAAAGGAAGGTCCCACTTCCATCCACTTTAAATTCTCAACCTTTTGAAAATGTTGATGATTGCATGTTGGGGTAGAAGACATCACATCCGGTAGCAGTTTGGTCATTCTCCGGCGAATCTGACCACTTTATAATTCAAGTGGAAGAAGCATAGGATATATATAGTATAAGTGCTGAGGATATTTGAGAATGTGCTGTCAAGCAGCACATCAATCAGATTCCTTCTGAGCCCCATAAATAAATGTGGTTCATGGGGTTCTAATGGACACACTCACAACTCACACATCTCAATCTCTGAGCCTCTTATTGCTAGCTCTTCACTAATTTTCTCTCAAGAGAAGAAGAGAGAATTATGAAGTTCTCTAAGCAATTTGAAGGCCAGCTTGTTCCTGAATGGAAAGATGCTTTTGTTGATTACTGGCAACTCAAGAAAGACCTCAAGAAATTTCATCTCCTTAATAATATTAATGATCCTAATACTAACACCTCACCCACCTCCACCAAGAGCCAACAGTATAGCTCTTTGGCCAACACCTTAGTTTCCTCTCTCGGGAAATTCTCTTTATTTGGCCACCATCATCATAGAGAACATGGTGCCATTCAAGTATATATTAGTTCTCTCTTGCATTTTGCTTTCATTCATAATTAATATACTTTTTTAATTGGTTTTCATGAATTGAAGTGGTTTGGTTTTTTGTTTTTTGATAGGTGCATAAGAAACTTGCAAGTTCAGCTAGCAAGAATGATATGTATGAGACAGAATTACTCGACCAGTTTGCGGATACTGATTCTGCAAAAGAGTTTTTTGCATGTTTGGACACGCAACTCAACAAAGTGAACCAGTTCTACAAGGCTAAGGAGAAAGAGTTCTTGGACAGAGGGGAGTCCCTGAAGAAACAGATGGAGATTCTCATTGAAATCAAAACCGCACTCAAGCAGCAGCGCGCCAAAGGAGCTTCTTCCCAGGACGCCAAGGAGGATCCTTCTATTTCTTGCACCATCTCTTCATGTGGTACGCAAATGCAATCAATACCACTATTTCTTTTACTCTTGCATTAGTCAACATATATATGTAAATTTAATTTTAACTAATAAATGAATTAGGCATAGATGGATTAATCATTCAATGTAACAAATAAAGGGATTTTTTTTTTTTTGTTATGAAGAGACATTAATTCGTTGCTACTGTGCATCTAATTTTCTTTTCTCAACCGGCTACAGATGAGGAATCCATTAAGGACAGAACAGAACAAGAACAACTACAAGATCAGCAGCAAGACAGCAGCACCGATGACTTGGAAAAAAACGATGCTGGGTTGGCAGAGTCACCAAGATCAGATGAAATTGGGAAATCCATGAGAATGAAAAGAGAAGATAGCAAACTCAGGACACTGTCAAGTCATTCATTCAATTGCCAGGGGAAGAACTTACGAATAAATATACCTCTAACAACGCCATCTCGAACGTTCTCAGCAATCAGTTACTTGGTTTGGGGAGATTTAGTTAACCAGTCCTCCAAAAAAATTCCTGAAGGAAGTAGGCTGAATATCAACAAAACAAAGATCCACCATGCAGAGAAGATGATAAGAGGAGCTCTAGTTGAGCTCTACAAGGGGTTGGGTTATCTGAAGACCTACAGGAACTTGAACACGGTTGCTTTTATAAAGATTCTGAAGAAGTTTGACAAAGTAAGAAATTAGTATGTTTTCATAAATATTTCATTATGTTTTATTTATGTAAGAATTTTATTTTATTTTATTTTTTCGGTTTCTCAGGTTACTGGAAAGCAAGTTCTTCCCATTTATCTAAAAGTTGTAGAAAGCTCCTATTTCAACAGCTCAGATAAGGTAAATGACAGAAGCCCTAAAATGAAAAAATATATCTAGTGCCCATTGGCATAACATGTTAACATGAAGATACATGGAGGAGCTATATAGATGTTTGCCACTAGCTATCCTTTTCATCAGGTTAAAAAAACCGACAATTTAAAGTGGCCATTGATCCTGTTGTTTTGTCTGCACAAAGCATGCCTCATAGTAAAGTAAATCGTACTTAAGATTTTTTGTCTGAAGCATAGCTATATTGGACTGCCACTTTGTAAAGAAAGTTGAATTAGCTTCTTAATTAGTCTCAGCAATGACAGGTTATGAATTTAGCTGATGAAGTTGAGGAGTTATTTGTCAAGCACTTCGCCGAAGATGACCGTAAAAAGGCCATGAAATATCTGAAGCCTCAGCACCGTAAGGAATCACATTCGGTAACCTTCTTCATTGGTAAGTTCCTTGAAAATTACTCCGAAAAAGGAATCCATGATTTGTGATATTTTCAATTGAACTATATGTTTTAACCATTCCAATTAGAGGGCTGAGATACTTTGTGGCAATAACATTGTCTCTAAGAAAACAAAAGTAGGAACACATTGGGCCTCTAGCTTTAGCCTTTAAAATGAAGGGCAGCTCTTGATTCTCTTTTTTGGGTGGGTGATAAAGCACAGGTCCCATATTTCACCCTTTAAAAAGTTTTAGGCAATTAGACAGTACAAGGGTGACGAACCTTATAAGGAAATCCATTAAAATCACTAATTAGTTCCATATATCACCAGGCCATGGACCATCATATGGTGAGCTAATCATTTGTATTGTCATGTTGCACAGTCCTTAATGCATTTCAATCTTACTGTGATGAATCTGCTAGACTGCAGTAAATGCTTAATATTGGGTTAATATTAACTTGTTTTCTTCCCATCGAATCAGGAGTGTTCACTGGATGCTTCATTGCTCTCCTTGTTGGATATGTAATTATGGCTCACATCACAGGAATGTACAGACCACAACCGGATACAATCTATATGGAAACTGCATACCCTGTACTTAGGCAAGTAGCCCTCAGTTTGAATGCCTTGCCACGAGCCTTAATTTAAAACATAATTATTCAAATTCTTGTTTAATTTTTAAAAGTTAGCTAGCTGACAGAACAAACTTCTCTATTTGCAGCATGTTCAGCCTGCTGTTTCTACACTTCTTTCTGTATGGTTGCAACATTTTTTTGTGGAGGAAAACCCGTATAAATTATAGCTTCATCTTTGAGCTGGCTCCTACCAAGGATCTTAAGTACAGAGATGTGTTCTTGATATGTACAACCTCAATGACTGCTGTAGTAGGAGTTCTGTTTATTCATTTGTCACTTGTCACAAAAGGGTATTCATATAGCCAAGTTCAAGCAATTCCTGGTCTTCTCTCATTGGTAATACTTTGAGCATATCATTAATTAGATACCAATATCAAATGAACCATAATACTTCTGATAATATTCTAAAACTTCTGACAAACATCCATGTTTGCAGATGTTCTTACTGTTACTTGTGTGTCCCTTCAACATTTTCTATCGATCAAGCCGTTATCGTTTCCTTTGTGTAATAAGGAACATCATACTATCACCTCTCTATAAGGTATTGCCATTACAATTTTTGTTCAACTAGGTGGTTTCAATTCAACAACCGTTTCTGTCAGAAAGCTAAGGAGATATCATAATGACAAAATCATCTTACACTTGAATCCTAAATTTTCTAAACAGGTTCTCATGCTGGACTTCTTCATGGCTGATCAACTCTGTAGTCAGGTAGCTTTACGATCTTATTAAATGCAGTTTTTCGTGAAATGGTATAAAACCTAATAGCTTATCATCGACAGCTCACTGATAAATTCTTTTAATATGTTTTAGGTGCCAATGCTAAGGAATCTAGAATATGTAGCTTGCTACTATATAACTGGCAGCTTCAAAACTCAGGACTATGGTTATTGTATGAGAGCTAAACATTACAGGGATTTCGCTTATGCAGTGTCCTTCCTACCCTATTACTGGAGGGCCATGCAGGTATA
>JAJEJH010001326.1:0-30783 GCA_026122585.1 Anacardium occidentale
TTAATTGGTATGTTTTCCATAATATTCATTAGTTATTTTACTAATCTATATGTAAGTTGTATGGGGATAGAAGTAGGTTTCAATTCTTTCAAATTTAATCTCCTATAAATAAATAGGGGTATTAGACTAATGCTAGCTGTTAAATCATATACTGCTATATTATAGGTTTGTTCCCAACTACATAAGGGACAAAGAAAATATATGGGTCTTTTAATTTTGGTGGCAACCTATTCGGTATAGTGGCACAACAATCTTATAATAAAATGATGATTTTTATCTCATCTATGCTACATTTATTGGAGAGAATTTTTTTCATAAATTTAGAATAGGTAGGTATGTGCGTGATCTCTTCCAAGAGTAATACATTCAATTGAATTGATTTGATCATATCAAAAAATATGGCAAATAATTTGTGTACGTTTGCTTTAGCGTATTTTTAGGAAAATAGTAGCTAAATGATTACTTTTTGTGAAGGTAACTCTTTTTCTCCTTTTGTTCTTTTTTCCTTTTTGTTTTCTTTCTTTCTTTAGTGTGTTAAGGTTTATCTTGCACTGTATCTAAAGTTTCTTTTTACTTTTTGATTTTACGATTACTTCTTTGAGGCTTATAGTGATTTTGGTTTTTGGTTAAGATGTAGGTGTAATTCCTTTGACTTATTTCTTAGTGTAGTCAACTATTGTTTTGCTTCTTGTAACTATAGCTTAAAAATTCTCTAGTGGGTTTTGTAGTTGGCTAGGTAACTTTTCTCTATCTTTTTTAGAAATTAATCCTATTTGGCTAAGTTGAGTTTCCAACAATTGGTTATATGTGGCTAGCTAATATACCTTAGCTATTAAGGCTTATAGTGTTTCACTTAATTGGCTCATTTTCCTAGGAATTGACCTTTTATTTTTAAATTTGTAAGAGGTTTTCCATTATTAGTTTAAATTTTCTCTTTTAAATTGGTTATTGCATCAGTATTAGTGGGTTAGGGTTTCTCAATTAAAATCATGGTAGATTAGGTTTGAAGTTTGACTAATTGTTGGGTCGGACTACTTGGTTATTCCATAAGAAATTTGAGTGATTCCTTCAGCTTAGGTAATTTTATAAATGTTAGACTATGGTTAGCTTAAGGTCTTTAATTGAAATTTACCATGTTGGCTTGCTCTATTACTGACTTTAACACATTTAAGGTCAAGGTAGGGAAGTCCATACTTATGTGGACTCTTCGATATAGTTCACAATTAATGGCTGAGATGATCGTAACATCCATCCTTTCCAATTTACGTGTAAAGGCAACCAATTTGGCATGAACCATAATTTTCTCATCGTTACATATACTCCAAGATTTCTTTTCTTGTCTGGTTCTCCTAGAGACTAATTGGCACTACTTGTGGCCATTCTTTTTATTATTTACATGGCTTAGAGGGGGGTCAATTTGATTAGTCATCCTTTAACTATTATATCTAGCACACTTTTGATTTGACCCGATAGTTCCTTATAGAAATTTTTTAATAGTAACCTTACAAATTACTATGGTGTGAGCATTATCTCTAAAAGTCTTTAAATCTATCCCTACCATCATGCAAGGTTTCATCCTCTTTTATTATAAAAAGTGTTAGTTCATCTTTAAACTTTGTTGTTTTGCTTAGTGGAAAAATTTTTAATAGGAAAACTTATGATAAGGCTGCCCAAGTTTCAAAGTGTCCTCTTTGCTATAAGTTAAACCATGCGAGGGTTCTGTTTTAAGCAAGCATGAGAATAAACTTAGTTTGATGGTACCATAGGTTACTCTTTGCATTTAAAAGTATTATACATATTTGAACAACTCTTGAAAAATATCCATATGAGACTTTTATAGTTGATCCTCTAAACTAGTTTTGTTGCATCATCTAAACTATAATAGGTTTTATTTCGAAGTTTTAGCTTTTACAAATGATTTGGTTATGCTTGAAAGTTGATCATTAGTCATTTGTGTGATGTAGTTAGCTAATGTTCACTTTTGTTCTACCATGTTTTTTGCTCTTACTACTACTAATTCTTTTTCTCTTTTTTGTTGCCTTATTTGTCTTTTAGTCTATTTATGTTAGGAATAAGAGGTATAATTGCACCTGTATGGGACATGGTCCTAAAGAGTTAGGCTCTTGAAAAAGGCTCAAAAGGTTAATGCCTAATAGAATAATTAAAAATAAAATTAAATCTTTTGAAAACAAAAGTTAAGAATTTAACTTTCTTAGTATCAACTAAAGCTAATCCCTCACAATGATGCTAAAAACTTATTGGGTTGATCTATGCCCTCACAAGAGTACAAACTCATAAGTAATAAATTAAGATATTGATCTTACAGGGATTAGGAGATGATTATTAGTAATGATTAAGCTCTCAGTATCTAGGACGTCAAATAACGATAATTATAATGAATATTCTAAAGTCCATGCTATGTATAATTACAATTAGTAATTAGAATGATAGAATAATAGTTGATCGGTAGTTAGAGATTTCAATATATGAATTCAAGGGTGTTTAGAGCCAAGATTTCAATGTCCCCACTCTTTTTACATTATTATCCTTAGTTTTGACTCCTTAGTTATTAGTACTCTCGCTAGTTGTATTTCCTAATTTACGAAGTGTCTTTCCCAATATTGACTAAGTGTGTTTGAATATAACGAGCTTCTACTTTGTGGTAACTCTGGACTACTTAAACCCTTCACAATCTATTGAAAATAAGGACTTTGCTTAGGTTTTTATCTAAGTCTAGAATAGAATGCACCGAGTTTGGGATATGTATGAACTAATTGGGCACTGTAGTTCCCATGCATGTAAGAATTCTAGAGACAAGACATTGTAACACCCTACATAGTAAGGAAAGAGGGAAACACACACCATAGTGAGGGAAGAACATGTTATAGCACTAAAGCAATACTTTTCATGCAATTATAAATTTGATTCTAAGCATCCTTACTTCGACCCTATAAATAAATAAGACTTAAATTCATTAGAATAGGGGATTTTGGCTACTAGAAAAATATACACCAAAACACACACACACATACACACACTCTCTCTTTATTTTCATATTTTCTTATGTTACTCAAGCAATAAGTAGCTAAACTCTTAGCTTTAATTTGAAGAAGTTGAAGCCATCATTGTAACCTTGTGAGACTTATGTATTCAAAATTTTTAATTCAATTGGGTATTTGATTTTCTTCTGTTCTTGACTGACTATGATTGATGAATGCGTTGATTAGGACTACTACTATTTAATTTTTTTATTATTCAATCTACGGCTAATATTAAGTCTGATTACTTGATGATTGTTGATTTTATTACTTGTAGCAACAAAAGATTCTATTAATATACTTATGATTAATATTTAGCTTTCTATGGGAAGATTAGTTTAAATTGATAAACTATTTTTAGGTTGAGTTTACGTTTAATTTCAACCACTTTTCTAATGATTAATGTTGTTCTTAAGTTAAAAGTGAAAAGGTTGATCTAGAAATTCACTTAAGAATTAGGGTTGACTATTAAAACCTTTTGTTAGAAGCTAATCTGTAAGGAAAAACAAAGGACCTTCAACCATGTCTATGGTTCTTGGGTTAAATTTTCAATTATTTGAAATTCTCTTTTGCGTCAATAAACAAGTGACAATAATGATGGACACGACCTTTCAACTGAAATATTAATCATTATATTTCAATATAACTTTTGATTTAACATGTCATTTAGTGAGTTTTTAGATTCTTTTTCAAAAATTTTACTTTCATTATTGCGAAATAGTTGTTAAATAATTTACTGTTTTGAATTTAATCACCAACATTTTTGAGATTAACCTTTATTACCATGAGTTGCAAAATTTGTAGAAGTAGAGTAAATTTTTTTTTGTTGCCTATAACAACCATTAAAATTTTGGTGTCGTTACCAAGGACTGATTGATGTTAAAGTTCTAAATGATTAATTGTTCTATTTTTTATTTTTTTTATTTTTGTTTATTTTGTTTGTTGTGTGTTTGTCTTTGTTTATGACCAGGTCTTCTTATTGTAGTGAACTCAAACTTGATCCTAAATTTTAAAGAACTTTACACTAGTGAGAAAGGAAGCGTAGAAAAATTCATAACAAATAGAGACTTCATCACCTAGCATAAATATAGCCCTTGATTTAGCATCCAATAGTTCATTCAATGATTTAAAACAAAAAGACATCATGGTAGCTAATAATAGGATTTTAAAAGAGCTTGCTGCTCTTAATTTTAATTTTCAAGCTTTGTGTATTGAATATCATACTTTAAATATGGCTTTTGAACTTAAGTCAACTTTAATTCATTTGTTATCTACTTTTTGTAACATCTAAAGGAATGTCATATGGTCTGTTTAAGCATAAGACCTATAGAAGTGTCTATGGAGTAAATTAAGTTATGAGCCTTTCCATTTTCTTTGACATATACTACGAAGTATTTACTCTGTTATTTACCATATGGGATAATCAATACATGAAATCAAATGAAAAGGATAATTCTAGAGAAATACTTCCTTGCGTTGGGAGTCGTTGATATCGAAAAGAAAATCTGTGACATTACACAATATAATGAGGGTCATTATATGAAAACTAGAAATAGTTTAAGAAGCTGTGTGCTAGTTGTCTATATCATCAGATTAGTGAACAAATACTCATTTAATATTATTATAAAGTTTGATACCTATGGAAAGAATGCAACAAGTGGTACCGGGAGTCATTGACATCAAAAAGAAAATCTGTGACATTAGACAGTACAATGAGGGTCATTATATGAATACTAGAAATGGTTTAAGAAGTTGTGTGCTAGTTGCCTATATCATCAGATTAGTGAACAAATACTCATTTAATATTATTATAAAGTTTGATACCTATGGAAAGAATGCAACAAGTGGAAGAGCACTAGTAGATAGAACTTTCAAAGTTGTTAGAAATTAAATCTCAAATAGGGTTAATAATTCTTAAAAATTTAGCACTCAATATGATGCCTTGGTGAAAAATGTAAATGAGGTAAATAATTCTTCCATAGATTAATATTTATCTATGTTTACCTCTCTTGTTAGACAAATGGTTGTAGAGAATACGCAATAGGTTAAAGCTCATGGCAAATGTTCAACAATGGGCCATACCATTGATAAGTGGTTGTAGAGAATATGCAACAAGTTAAAGCTTGAGAAAATGTTCGACAATAAGTCATACCACTAATATATGCCCTATTATGCAAAAATGAGCTAATGAACATGTCAATACGATTGGAAATTTCCTAGGACCACGGAGGCAATATGATCCCTATGCTAATACATATAATCTTAGTTGGAGGATCACCTAAATTTAAGCTACAAGAATCTAAGAGCATATAAACAATAAAAAATTTAGTAATATATATATTAAAGGCTCCAAAAAGTGGTAGCCTCATTGTTCTAATGCTTCATTGGAAGGTATAATAAAGACCCTAGCTCAAAACAATATGTAATTTCAATGAGAGATAAGATCTAGCAATCAAAACATTGAAAGGCAAATGAGTTAACTTACTACTACCATAAGTAAATTGGAAGCTTAAAGTTCAAGCAAACTTCCCTTACAAACTATTGTTAATACTAATACTTTACCTTTTCCTAACCCTTCAATTTATGTTAATACTAATACTTTACCTTTTTCTAGTAGGTTAGCAAAATCAAAGAAAGAAAATTGTAATGACCTAATATCTTTTACCCTTATAAGCAACGACCTGCTAAATATACGAAGCCTCTAATTTGTAAAACATATCATATCTCTACATTCTTGAGAACATATTTATGAAACATAACTTAAAATAAAACCATAATAAAACACTTTAATGAAAACACCATAACTTTATTAAATATTCATTATTAAATGTAAAACCATTCACATGTTCCTAACTAGTTCAACATAATATTAAAAAACATAAATAACTTAGTCTATAAAAATGAGTAATCCTATAAAAACATAGAGAATTAGTGTGAAGCCCCATATGTCTAGCCATTTCACCACCACTATCTAAACTATGATAATATTGTAACTCAACTCAGTCGCACCTTTTAACTCATTGGCTCTGTGCACCTGTAAGCTAAATGTAAGGAGAATGAGTGATAAACACTTAGTAAGAAGGACAAAATATTAGTCTTTACTCCTTGATTTGTTATTGTCGAGCAATAGCTCGACTCACATTCACATAATCCTTGAACTTTTCATAACGAGTCTTCAGCTTGCCTTTAACTTATCTTAACTCATCTTAAAGGATAAACTAGCTTTTGAGACTAGCATGATTGCTCTATATAGTAACTCATGCACATAGTACTCATGTAATAAAAGCATGTAAAACTATAACTATAAAGCTTAACTCTCTCTTACTTAGAATCAGATGATGGATGTTGATTCTTATTGGAAATTTTCTACTCTTATTCTTTGAAATATTTTCAACATTTTTATGAAAATTTTAAATGACTTAGTAGAATGAATTTTTAAGATTCAAAGGCCTTTATGTTGGCCTTGAACTTACTTAATAAGTACAAAAGTGCATATCTACAATGTACATGCGTGCATCTACTCCTTAGCTAAATTTCCTACCTAACAACTCATACATGTGGCAACTTACTATTCTATCACATGTAGAAATTATAATTAAGCCCTTAAATGACAACTTACATGTTCTAAACTATTTTTAAGCCTAGATATCAATCTTAGGATTATAATATTTCAAAAATAACTTCGTATGTGCCTTAATGTATTACAATTCTCTCCCTCTTAATAGAATTTTTTTCCTTAGAATTCAATAAAACAACTTAGAGAATCTTTACTAAAATTTTGATTATACCTCCCAAGTTACCTTTTTGACCTTATAGTTCCTCTATGAGAGCTTGATAAATTGTATCTCTAAATTCCTTAATAGTTTTACTTTTTTACCCAATTTCTTTATTGGTTGCTCTTAATAACTCAAATCATCTACTAACTCAATCTCCTCTAAACTCAACATATGTGATGGGTCTTTAATATACTTTTATAATAATGATACACAAAAGACATTATGAATACGATTTATACTCAAGGTAAAGCCAATCTATAGTCAACTTTACTAATCCTCTCTAATATCACATATAGGTTGATAAACCGAGGGAACAACTTTTCCTTCCTCTTGAACCACATCATTCTCTTATAAAAAACTATCTTAAGAAACACCTTGTCTCCCACTTGAAACTTCGTGTCCCTAAATCTCTTATTCATATGACTCTTTTGTCAATCTTAGGCTTGTCTCATACGTTGCCTTATTAACAAGACATCATCAATCATTCTTTAAGTTATCTTTGGCTCTAAAGCTTGAACAAAAAAAAATCCATTTCTCTTGTCTCATCCCTATACAAAGGCAATCAACATTTCTTTCCATATAAAACCTTATAAGGTGCCATCTTAATAGTCGATTACTAATTATTATTATAAGTGAACTCTATCAAAGGAACTAAATTTGGCTAACTAGCCTTACGGTCCATGCAACAAGCTCTTAACATATCCTTAATAACCTAATTAGTCTTATTTGCCTAACCATCTATCTGAAGATGAAAATTCATTTTAAAGGACAACTTAATACCTAAAGATCTATGTAAAATCCTATAGAAGGTTGACACAAGCCTCGTGTCATGATCTGAAACTACTGTCTTAGGCATACAATGTAACTTCACCGTCTTTTTAACATAAATTTGTCTTAATTAATCTATCAGCATATATCCTTTATAGGTAGAAACTGTATAAATTTCATTGACTAGTTTATTATAACCCATAAAGTATTATGACCTCGCTATACTTTAAAGAGTCTAACTATAAAGTTTATAGTTATATTCCCCCACTTAGGCATAATTAACATTGTCATAATTTTGATGGCCTTTAGTGTTCTACCTTAACTTGTTAACAAGTTAAAAACTTAGTAACATAATCTATAATGTCCTTCTTCATCTCTAACTACTATAAACTTCTCTTTAGGTCTTGGTACATCTTCATACTACTTGTGTGAGTGATGTAAATGGTACTATATGCTCCAAACAAAATCTTTTACCTAAGGTCTTCATCATTGGGGACATATGCTCTATCTTAATACCTTAATAATCAATTAATAACCTCAAACTTTGTATCAAAATGATCCATAATCCTTTAGATCGTTATTATAGATCAATCATCACTCAACTACTTCACCCTAATCTCATATAACAATATAGATTCAATCGTTAACCTTGGGAGAGCTCTTTAAAATTCATTTCGTTAGCTAACTTATACTGTAACTTTTTGAAAAGTGATACATAATAAGGCCATTTTCTATTCAAGGCATTGACATTGTATTAGCTCAACCTAAATGGTATGTAATCTTCAACCAATTCCAACCGTCTCTTCTGCCTCATATTAAGCTCCTTCTCACGAGCCTAAAAGATATGTGATTGCATTATTTAACCCTAACATCCTAGCATGTGTATTAGATCCAAGTAATAAGGGAAGCATTTCAGGTTGTCATATCTATATGATTGCATAAGCAAGTACCAAGAGGACATCACCCCTAATCTAGACTAACAAATATGAATAAGAATTGAATCTAAAAGTAAAGTGAAAATGAAAACTTAAATTAATAATTGAGCCTAAGTAACTGGAAGACACTATGTAGAATGAAGCTAAGACTTTGGGTTCACTAATTCATTTCAAGGTACGTATTATATGCAACTGAAGATATCGTGTTATTCATGTGACAATCGAGCTCCCTAATTTGATTAGTATTCTTTCTGAAGCAATATCAATCATATTTCTCAAGCTAATTACCAAGATATCACTATATAGGTTTAATTAGATAAAAATGCATTAACGTTCTATAGAATCCATTAGCTTTTAGTACAAGCTTATTGTGCCTATGACTATTACATGTATCAACTCATATATCTTTGTATATGATTGATCTATGGTTTGTATTCTCCCAACTTTTATACAATATCACCTCTTGGTTTCAATAATATAATAGAAATCCTATTAAAAGTTGATCAGGTTTTTAATAGGTATCAGGTTTAGAACATAAACTCATAATGAATTAACACGCTTGTCAATTATAATTTAAAAATGCTACAATCCATGAATTAGCTATCCTTAGTCTTAGCAAAGAAAATTTAGTGCATAATTAAGCAAGAATAAGCACATATATTCAAGAAAGACATAATGAAGATAAAGAGTGAAACTTGAAGAATCCTTGAAGTTTTATTACAACTTTCTAAAAAATCATCATATAATTATAATTTGTATTGTTTATTTGATTAAATCTTCAAACAAAATCAAGAATCTCTCAAAATTGCATGAAAGATCTCTTCTAATTTTTCCTAAGGTTGCTTTCCCTTTTAGGTAAGTATACAATAAATATAGATAGCCTAGGTTACGAAAAAATTCCTAAAAAACATAGACTTCTACTGCATAATGCTACACCATACCGTCATGCCATAACATTGAGTTTCTTGGTTTTTTTCATGTTTTGACACAGGGGCACTATGGTACAGCACCAAATTTCTAGATTCTTGTTGTATCTTGCATTGCGACACTAAGCTGTGGCTAGGAGCTTATAGAATCTAAATTTTTTGTCTTCACGAAAGTTATAGCCCTGGATGTCTAGTTTCATTTAGATTTTGAATCACCTTATTTGAACTTTGGAATCCTAAGTTATAACTATCTAAGTCCTTAATGGTTAGACATAAAATTTCACCAAGAAGACCTGAATTTGTGACAATGGTTAAAGGCCCAAACGAACTTGGATTTTCCCTATAATAGCTTTCTAAAAACCTTGAGATGTCTATTTTAACTTTGATGATGACAATATTTTCACTATAAAGCTCAAACTCATTAGGAACCCTTGTTTTCCTATTGCGACATATGATACTCTCTTTCTCCTTTTATGCTTCAATCACTCATTCTTCCTTGGACTAAATTCGAACTATTGGCTAGTCCTTCATAAGTGTCTTTTTGGTTTGATTTCCATTGAATTCACATTAAAACAAATATTTCATATAAAACCAAACATGAAAACATGTGATCTTGAAATATATACATAATAGGGGTAAAATGGTGAAATTGTCCCTTAAAACTTTATAAATTGATCATAAAATTATATATACAATTGAAACTTATCAATATGGATATCTATTAACTCAGTAATATGATGTATTAGTCATCTTGGATGACAAGCCTAAAATCTATATTAAGGCTATGACAAATCCAAACTCTAACAAATGGCTTAAAGCCATAAAGTTTGAGATGAGGTTTATGTACTAGAACCAAATTTAGACTTTGGTGGATGTACCTAAAAAGGTAAAACTCATAGGATATGAATAGATTTTCAAATGGATGACCCACATAGATCATAACATGCATACCTATAAAGCATGACTGGTTGTTAAAGGTTTCAAAACATGTGATAGTTGTACATTAAGATTCTTAGATTTGACATATGCATGTCAAAACTGCTTTCTTGAATAGAATCCTTATAGAGGATGTGTATATGACATAGCTTGATGGTTTCATTCTTGATGAATAAGTAAACAAATTATACAAGTTACAAAGCTCTATTTATGGACTGAAGAAAATTTCAACGAGTTGAAAAATTCATTTTGATAATGCTATTTAAGAGTTCAAATTTATCAACAATGAAGATAAGTCATGTGCATACAAGAAGGTTAGTAAGAGTGTAGTTGCATTTCTAGTATTATATGTAGATAAGATGACATTTTGTAGATGAGATGACATCTTGATGATGAAGAATGACATACCATACTTACAAACTATTAAGACTTAGTTATCCAAGTGCTTCTCCATGAAAGACTTATAAGAAACAACCTATACTCTCAGTATTAAGATCTACCATGACAGATTTAGTAAGCTATTTAGACTAAGTCAAAGGATGTACATAGATAAAATTCTGAAAAGATTTAAAATGGATACGTCAAAGAAAGGGCCATTGCCCATGAGTCATGACATATATATTTCTAAAGAAATATGTCTTAAAACATATAAAGAAACAGAAAGATGAGTTATGTTCCATATACTTTGACAATTGGATTAATCATGTACATGATATTATGTAGAAGGATTGATGTTTCAATCACTTTAAGCATTTGTAGTAGATAACAATCTAATCTAGGTGAGAAATATTGGATTACTATCAAAAACATCTTTAAATACCTAAGAACAATTAAGGAAACATTTTTGGTTTATAGAAGAGAAGATAAGCTCATTGTATGTCCTTATAATGATACAAGTTTTTAGATAAACTATGATGATTTCAAATCCTAATTAGGATTTGAGTTTTGTTTGAATGGTGGTGAAATTTGATAGAAGGGTTCTAAGTAGAGTACTATAGTTATTTTACTATAGAGTTTAAATATATTGCTCTTTCTAAGGCAATAAAGGAAATAGTTTAGATTAAAAAGTTCATTAATAAACTTAGAGTGGTTATTAGTATTGCTGATTATATAAACCTCTATTTCAACAACAACGGGGCTATAGCATAGGCTAAGGAACCGTGGTCACCTTAAAATTTCAAACACCTCTTTAGATGATTTGATTAAGTGTGAGAGATTATGCAGTATTGAGATGTACAAATTAAAAGACTATACACAGATGAAAACCTTACTAATTTATTGATCATGCTTCTATCATAGTAAAAGCATGATAGACACGTAGTTGCTTATGGTATTAAACCTATGTATGATACGTTATAGTGTAAATGGGAGATAATTAGGGTTTGTGCCTTATAGCCACAAATCCATCGTATTAAGGAGTGCGAGACGCGTTTTCAGGAGCTCAAGCAAAGGTTGACTAGCACTTCTATATTGGCACTACCTCAGGAGGGGGTAGAGTTTGACATATACACAGATGCAACTCACTAAGGGATTGGTGTCGTTTTGATACAATTTAGTAGGGTAATTGCCTATGCCTCTGGGCAATTGAGAGATCATGAGTTGAGATACCTACCTATGATTTGGACTTAGCTACAATGGTCTTTGCCCTGAAGATTTGGAGACATTATCTTTATGAGGTCAAGTGCAGCATTTATTTAGACCATAAGAGTCTGAAGTACTTCTTCACTAAAAAAGAATTGAATATGCGATAGAAAAGATGACTGGAACTGGTAAAAGATTACGAGTGTGAGATCAAGTATCACCCAGGTAGAGTCAATGTAGTGGCTGATGCATTGAGCAGGCAAGTGGTGTTATCCAGTATTTCTATTCAGAGAGAGCTACAGTATGAGATTGTTTAAAAGTAAATTGAGATAGTAACTACAAGCTTCTCTAGGCTGTAAATCAGACCCTCCTCATTTGATGAGATCAGAGACAGTCAGATGTCAGATGAGTGAACTTAGAATATGCTTCAGAAGATGTCAGAGAAAGCAGTGTAATATTTTGAAGTTAGAGATGGGATCTTAAAGTTTAGAGACAGAGTCTATGTGCCATAGAGTTTAGAGTTGAGACAAAAGATTTTGTCAGAGGCATATAGTACGGTGTATTTAGCACACTCAGGCAGTACAAAGATGTACCAAAATCTCAAGAGGAATTTCTGGTGATCAGGAATGAAAAAGGACATAGCAGACTTCGTCTCTAAATGTCTGATATGTTAACAAGTTAATGCAAAACACGAGAGACCCTCAGGTTTACTTCATCCTTTAAGTATTCTTGAGTGAAAGTGGGAAGATATCTCAATGGACTTTATTTCTAGTCTTCCTAGAGTACAAAGAGGATTTAATAGCATTTGGGTGATAGTAGATTGACTTAGCAAATCAGCTCATTCTCTACCTATCAGGTAGGGTATGTCTACAAACTAGTTAGGGTAGTTGTATATCAAAGAAGTTGTTAGACTTCATAGGGTTCTCAGGACAATTGTGTCAGATAGAGACTCCAAATTTTTGTCTGCTTTCTGTAAAGCATTACAGAGATCATTGAGAACCAAACTCCAATTCAGTGTAGCATATCAACTTCAGATAGATGGTCAGACTGAGAGGGTAAATCAGATTTTGGGGGATATGCTAAGAGCCTGTTGCATGGACTTTCAGACCAGTTGGGTAGAGTTACTTCCTCTAATGGAGTTTGTCTACAACAACAGTTATCAAGCAACCATTCAAATGGCTCTATTTGAAGCTTTGTATGGTCAGAAGTGTAGATCTCCTCTCCATTGGGATGAGATTGGGGAGAAAGATTCTTTGGAGACTATAGTGGGTCCAAAGACCACTCAAAGGATGATTGAGCAAATTAAGATCATTAGGTAGAGAATGAAACAGGCCTAGGATTGATTGAAAAGTTATGCTGATTTGAGGCACAAAGAGATTGAGTTTTCAGTGGATGATAGAGTTTTTCTGAGAGTTGGACCCTACAGACAAGTTCTCAGATTTGGCAAGAAAGAAAAGTTAGCCCCCAGATTCATTAGTCCCTACAAGATTCTAGAAAGAGTGGGAAAAGTTACCTATCGACTTGTACTGCCAGCCAGCATGGATAGAATCTACAATGTCTTCCATGTGTCACAGTTAAGGAAGTATGTGAGAGATCAGTCTCATGTACTTCTGTTTTCAGATATGGATCTTACAAAAGATTTGAGCTACCAAGAGAAACTAATGCAGATTCTTAATCTCAAGGTCAAGGTTCTCAGAAACAAATAGATTCCACTGGTAAAAGTGTTGTGGCAAAGCCAGAGAATAGAGGAAGCCACTTGGGAGGTAGAGGCTGAGATTAGAGATATGTTCCCGAAGTTGTTCAAATAATTTTGAGGACAGAATTTTTATAAGGAGGGAGGAATGTAGCATCCCAGGATTAGAAATACCCTTTAAGGTAGAGTTTGGGGGTTAGATGTGAGATTTAGCAATAGACTGGGAGTTAGAAGAGTTTAGGGGTGAGATAGTAAGTTTCTAGAGCCTGTGTGGCTTGCACATGATTCTCCTTGGGAGGTTTCTTTCATGCGTAGCGTGGGAAATGAAGTTTATTCATTTTCCCTTGTGTATTCTTGTGCACTTTGGCTACACTCTCGTGCAGGTTTGAATGAAGAGAGAGATGGTGAGTTTATAGCCTTTTCTCACCCAGTATATCCCATTTCCAGTTAAGGTTTCTTCTTGTTTTCAAATACTCCTAACCCTAGAACTGATTTCCAGTAGCCAACAGCTCGTAATCCAGCTAGAGAAGAGAGAAATTAATTAGAAAAATTTTCCAACAACCATGGCAAGAGGTAAGTGCTTCCTTGCTTCTTCCTTGAGTTTCCCAACATGTATGTGATGTTATGTGTTATGTGTTGTATTCCCAGCATGCTTATGATTGATAAGAATGAGCTTACGTGTTGATATGATGAAAAGCAATTGCTTGAGATGATGATTTCCACCCATGAACCATGCTTGCTTACGCTTGTGTGTGAATATGTAAGAGAAATGGATGATTTTAATGGTGGATTGTGTTGTGACTTGATATATATGAAATTGAAGCATGTTGTATGTTTATTGAAGTGTTAGAAATGTATGTTTATGATTAATTTCAGATTGGTAGAGGATTTGAATGGATGCTTGCAAGTTCTAGGCGGTTGTTGTTGATGTAGAGAAGGACACACACCCGTGTGCTTGCAGGTGCACGCTAGTACGCCTTTGCTTCTGTAGGGACATACCCGTGTGCACGAAATGTTCATGACTGAATTGCAGGAGGACACGACCGTGTGTCTTAGGGGACATGGTCGTGTGCGTGTTCTTTTAATGAAAAGTGGCAGAATTCTAGAAGCTTGCATGACTAGTTACATGGGCAACGCACAGCCCCATGTGTCTCCACACATGCCCGTGTGCCTTTGCCTTGCACGCCTATGTGCGTTCCTTACACGCCTATGCATAAGCCAAATTTTCTAGAAAATGAATAAAAGAGAAGCATAATGCATGAGAAACCATTTTAAAGGCTATAAAGTAGTAGATAAGCATAAAATGAGATAAAATAATGCTGCATAAACATTACATAGCATGACACGCCAAGGCGTCAGCATGAAAAACGGATAAGGGGATCCGAAAGCATTAGTTATTCAACATTCAGAACTTGATATTGGGTGAACTCGAGGGGGCATCTGCGGGATTCTAGCCTTCTGACTGCGGTCGGATCATCCAGTTCAGCTTATTAGTCTAAGGACTAATATGTATATTTAGCTTTTTAGCTTTTTGCTAGACTGTTCAGCCCACATAGCAAAGATGTCGAATCTCTGTGTTCATCAGCCTGATAAGCATAGTAGGTATTTTCAGATACGTAGAGATTCAAATGCATGCATATTTAGTTTATATTTAGCATGACATGATACACATTTCATGACATGAATTATTAATGAAATCAAGAAAATAGATAAAGAAAAATCTAGTTTATTAAATAAGCAAGTGAATGTATGGATGTTATGGCTAAGGCCAGGTATGTTTATTGTTTTACTTGCTTGCTTGGGTTGAGGGAAGTAAGGATCGCTTACTGGGTGATTTTAATCACTCATTCCTTTCCTTCCTTCATTTCTTGCAGGTATGTTGGGTGTTAATGAGGAGCGGGTGGACCAGGGTTGACGAGAGAGGGCTCCATGCTAGATTTTAGTTGGCCTGGTGGGTTATTTTGTAAATGTTTGTACTCAGTATAATGTACAGAATCATATGTATATATGAAAAGTGTATTTTTGGCCACCATTGTACTTTATAGTTTTCAGCTTCTATATGCGTATGTAATTAGACAGTAGCAGCTTTCTTTTTCACAAGATTCCTGTCACGTATACCAGGAATTTTCAGAATATTAATAAAAGAAAAAGATATAATTCAGCAGCAGCAGTATGCGTGGCAACAGGTCCTACACGATTTGCATACACCGAGTTATACTACAACCCAGTTTCATATATGGGTATATTATTTGGCGATCATGTTTACAAGACGAAGCTAATAAAGAGGATCCCATAAAGATGGTGTTAACTATGTCTATGGATTAATCCTCATAACTTAATAGGTACATATGATCTTTTGACTTAGGGTCAATCAGACCGTCTCATATTAGAAATGGTATCATTTGATGTCATCAAATACACTACCGTAACTATAGTATTATAAAGGTAAGTGATTGGTTGGATCATGATCATTATGAAGACTATGATAGATTAACATAAGATTTATGAATACCGAGCATGAGATGAGCATTACTATTGATTTTTATAGAATATTATGTTTGTAGGTACAATTGGACAAGTCGATGTCATACTCGATCTCGATTTGGATATATACATATAGAAAGATATTTAAGATCCCTAATGTAATATTAAAATCAAGAATCTCCATAATAATCAAATCCACTACCAATTATCTATATGTAACACTATAAATTACCTCACCAACATTTAATCACTCAAAACTACCTTATCATTAGATAGCTACATACAAATTCTATGACTTACAGTAACAGGATCCAATCTTAGTCTATTTATAATACCTCTACATATAAAATAATGAGTCATTCCATAATCAACTAATGCAAATAAAATAGTACCATGGAAAACTAATTAGCTAGTCACCATAAGTGGATTAGTATAACCTTAATACACACATCCAAGCTTTACCTTTAAAAGTAGTAATGCCTCATTCACAATGACACTTGATGCCTGATCCAAGCCAGTCACCGTAAGTGGATTAGTATAACCTTGATAACTTTAAACATTCTCCCATGAGTTTTTTATTACTAATATGAATTCAAATTCAAACTTATATGTAAGATCAAAAGTGATTTCATCAATCAAATTTCTGATGTGTTCAATTTCTATTTCAAGCCCTTAAAATTGAATTACAACCCTCTACGCTTAGTAAAGAAGCCCAAATATGCCTTTAAAAGTCATGATTCCAACAATGCAAAGGAATGCCAACACCACCAAGACTAGCTTGCATAACTTCTCCTAAAGCCTTTAGATCATGCTTGAGCCTTGTACGATTAAAAATAACACATCAAAGAGTCAAAATTCAATAAGTGGCTTCATATGAAGCCAAAGAAAAAATAAAAGTTAATACAAGTGAGAAATAGGTCAAAAACAAGTAAGGTAAAATAGTCTTACTCCCATGTACTCGGACACATAACTATGCATTATAGACCAGTGCTACAACACCTTGATTTTGCTTTGCCATGCACAATTGTGCATTCTTACACACACTTGTGCTCATATATCTATATGCCCATGCATCTATACACCCATACGCTTATATGTATATGCCTACACATCACAGCCTAGTGTTTTAATGACTTGCTTATACTTTATGGTGTGTGCCTATATACCACGACCTAGCATCAAAATACCCAAGTTCTATCTCAGGCATGGATATTATGTTATTTCAAGGCATTCTTACATGTTTTGGCCTCTAAAGCTTTTCTAATGCATCACCTTTAAGGCCTTTGAGTTTCTACTAACTTTTAACAATGTCAACGTATAATTAAAATTTAAATTTAAGATCAAAAAATCAAGATAAAGGTTAAGTCTAAGGCAATTTAGGATCATGAAAGACTTAGGTGAAGTCAATGAGTGCATGCAAGACTATTCTACTTTGTACTTGTTTATATTTTATTTTGTAATGTAATTATAAATAGGTAAATTATTTAATTTGTCTTATAAGTTTTTTTTATTTTTATTTACAAGTGTATTCGTAAGCTAGTTAAGTAAACTAGGGTTTAACTTAATTGTAACTATTGTTTATATTATGCTTATAAAAAGGCAACAATATCATTATTAGAAAGATATTTTTAGTTAAAATAAAAACTTGATAAGTTTTATGCTTGCTTGCTTTCTATGATGCTTTCGTAGCTCATGCAAAAACTTTCCTTTATCCAACTCTTTAGCAAAAAAAGTTAGTTATGGAGAATCAAAGTGGTAAAAGTAAAGTTCAATAGGTGGATCTCTTCCTTTAAACGTGAATTCAAGTTCTCTTTTACCTTTGTTTCACCCTCAAGTTAGTGGAGTTCTTACTTTAGACTTAAGGTTTTTTAACTTGTAATTATCATCAAGTAAATAAATCCAAGTTGGTGGTTAGAATTTTACATTTAAATCTTCTTTCTTATAAGTCATTTCATGTTTATTGAACTTCAACTTCTTACATTTCTTTAATTATTATGTATGTGATTGCTGTAGGAATATTACTTATGGAAATACATGGTAAATGAGCGTAGTTCATGGTTTGAGTTTGAAGGTGTCACATGTGCATCCTTCGTAGCAAAAAATATAGGATTCAGATTGTCATTATTGATCAATTACACTTGGCACAGGTAGGAAACTCAACTCTAGCCATTCTATGACCTTTGAAATCCTTCTTATTTTGAAAAAACCTTTTACCTTTATTTTTATTCTTATTAACCTTGACATACATACTTATCCTTTTTAAACACAACTCAAACTTCAAAACTCTCCCCAAAGTCTTACTATATTGGAAGACATGTACCTATCATGACATCCTTCACAATGGTTAGATGTAACAAGTTTTATGTTTTGCCACATTTAGAATAGGTTAACCTAGGTATAAACCTTTGCTAGAGCATTAAATCTCGTAACATACTTTTTAAGTAAACTCACCTTTTGAGTCAACTCTATAAAATCCTAGGCTCTAGCGTAAACTAAGTTTGCACTATGAAACACCTGTCTCTTTCTAGCTTAACTTATCCATATCCACAAATATTCTAGCAAGATTCCACCAAGTTCTCATATCACCTCATAACAAATAACTAAGATATCTCACTTTCTCTTGATTAGAATTCCTAAATAATCTAGTCATGCTCTCCATAGACTTCATCCACTCCTCTATAATAGAAAGATCCCTTAAACCATTAAATATATTATGTTAATGAACCCCTAACAAACTATAGATACAATATAGTCTCTTTCTACCCTAGTTTGAACCACTATCAATCTCTGAACTAGGCTTCAATCATTTATCCATCACAAGGTCCTGATCTCTCTTATCACCACCTCTTAAGGCAGTTTTACTCGTCTCTCTTGCATTCTTAATGCTCAAACTTACTCAAGTAGCTTGAGAACCTCTATTCACACTACTCGGTTTCATAAACACATTACTCTCAACCATTTCATGCCTAGAATAGGAAAAGCTATGTCTCCTCGTATATGAAATTTTATGAAAAAAAAATTAATTAAAACACACTCTAATTAGGAAAACTAAGATACCTACGTTGAGTAGCCATATTAAGTGCTATTATCAAGATCTTTAAACTCATGACTATATACAAAATTTCAAAATTAATTTAATCTTCGAAACAAGGTGCCTTTGAAACAACTTTAAAAATTGATATCTAAAACAATTTTCCCAAAATCATCCTGTAATACCAACAATTATAATACTACTATATTTTTTTATAATGTAATGGAACTACAAACATACTTAACTTCATTCATATATTTACAAAATAATAAATCATAATCATAAAACATATAAATTTTTGAAATACATATGAAATACCTCTTTGTTAAATTTCCATAAAATCTATATATTATTTAACCCTACTAAACATATCTTGACTTTATTAATGATGTAGAAAAAAAAATTTTACAAACGTAAAACATATGAATTGTTTTAAAAATAGAAAACTAAAATGTAAACTATACATATACACTGTAGTGGTCTCCCTACTAGATGTCACCGTACTGCTATTATTATTTATTATATAGGAAAAGTATTATATTATTACTATTTTTTTTTTCTTACCATTAGAAATCATCATCAGTCATATCTAATAGGAGTTCCTACAAGTCTACTACTAAATTTAAAACACATATGCAGAAGTTGGGATAAAATATGTGAACCGATTGTATAGTACTCTGAAATAAAACTCATGTTTTACTATATAATAATAATATTTGAAAATATATATGATGTTGTACATCCCCTATGCATGAGTAATACAAAGCATGTGAGCCACAAATATGCTATTTACTGAAAACTAAATAAATAGATACATACATATATAAACTAAAAACTCTAATGGACACCCGCTTAAGCCATATCCCACTTTCTAGCCATCTCATGCTCCAAACTTAGCTCCTCAAAACACTAACCTATAAAAAAGGAAACTAAGGGGCATGAATGACAAGTTACTCAGTAAGCATCTCCTATCTCTACTCTCGGGTAGGTTCTAGTCTAGTCTACTACTAACTAGCCACTAAGCTAAAGAACTTAACCAAGTTCTTGATAGCTTAATAGCTTCTGTTGCTCTAACTTATCTTACTTCTAAACCTCACTTGGTCTCTTTCTAACATTAATTATTTTGTTTTCTGTTCTTTATTAGTTTTGAAACTTAGAGCATTCTCAAGTTCTTTTAGGCTTAGCTAAATTCTTTTATCTTTCTACTTATAATGTGTATCGTGCAGCTTTATCTTTGTTTTATTTCTTTTTATACATGTTACCCTTCTTACTTTCTGAGTACTATTTCATGTCATGTAATATGTATCATGGTATGTTGAAATTATGCTATTTTCCCTTGGACTTGTTTACTGAAAGCATGTACAAAAAAAAGCTACTAGTGGGATATGAAGATTGAAAACACTAAAAATTTGATTAAAATTTTTTCTGAAATCTTTATGTATATGAAGATATTTGTTATGCTGATCAAACTGATGAATACAAAGATTCGACATCTTAGTCATACGGGTTGAACCACGTCAACGAAGTTTCAATAAACCGAAATATCTAACCATACTAGTCCTTAGACCAATAAGATGAAATCTAACAATTTTAACTGTAATCAGAAAGCTGAGACCCCATAAATACCCCCTCATATTCACTCTTACTAATTAATTTGGATGTTAGGCCTTAAATGCTGAAAACTAATGTATATGGATCACTTGATCCTTTTTTGAAAACATTATTTTGGCATGCTATGCTAACTGGTGCTATTCATGCAAGTTATCTTATTATTTCTTTTTCTCTGATTACAGTTTATCTTACTAAATTAGCTTTTATAGTTTTGTTTTGTGTTTCTTACTGAAGCTTATAATTCTATAACTTACTAAGCTTATTAATAAGTTCCATGTTCATTTATATTTCTACAAGCTTTCTATTTCTATTTTCCTATTTTTATTTTGTGTTTCTATCTTTATTTTTGCATTCTAATTATAACCTATCACTAGATTATATTGTTCTAGTGTGTTGATGAGTTTCTTATACTTGTATGAGATTGAAGTGTGATTCTGGAAAATATTTTACCTTTTCTCTTTTGTCTTTCTTTTACTATTTTTTGCTATTTATTCTATTATTTTGTTGCTTTTACTAGGCATTTAGGCATGTGCAAGGAGACACATAGTCATACATGGGAATACATGAGACCATGTACAAGTTATGTGCTTGGGCATGTGTTTTAAGACACACGGGTGTGTATGCCAAACACATGATCATATCCATACATATAAAAACATACAAAAACACTCACGACACTCTCGTGTTGCACATACACAAGCGTGTGGAATTAGGAGCAGACACATGGGAGTGTTCTCTACTAACATAAGCATGTGTCCAAACTTGTCTAGATGTGCACAACAACCATGCACAGGTATGTTATCGTTAAAATGAGGCTACATGGTCGTGAGCCTGCAATTATACGGGTGTGTGTCTACCATACTTCAATGAAAATACGCTTGAAAAACCCAAAAACCTGGCCAAACTCTCCCAATCATAAAATCTCTCTAAAAAACCTTATTCTAGCACGTAAATAAGCAACCACACACTTCCATTACAACCTCAACATCTCAAAATCATGCTAAATCACTAAATGAACTCATCTAGGGATTTAAATGCTAAGAAATAGGAAAAAGATAAGAAAATACTTACTTAGAATAGCTAAGATCTTCTATCACTTTATCTTTGATTGATTCTTAGCTAGCTTAGCTGTTATAAATTGGCTTCTCCCTCTAAAAATTGGTTATAGTTAGCTAGGAACGAAGAAGAAGAGAAATAGGTAAGTTGGCTAAAAATACGATATCTTTACTTTATATAGTTGTGCGGCCCAAGAAAGACACACAGTTGTGAACCTTTGAGGCACATGGCAATGCTCTTCATAATAAAGGCACATGATCGTATTTCCAAGACATACAGTTGTATGTCCAAGACAGACGGTTATATGTCAAACAGAACCTATATAAAGCCTTTCTGAAAAAAACCATTCTACCCTTAAAACTCAATAAGGCTAATCTCTAGCTATAAAATCTCTCTTATAACCCCGATCCAAGGCCTAGGAAGACCATTCTAACCTAGAAATATTACTTACACATGAGCTATCAACAGTATATCTTGACCTAGCTAGCCTAAAAAATGTAGTTACTTGATAACACAAAAAATAACATGTAAGGAAAGGGATTTAAAATAATTGACAAGTCGCTTAATAAGTAAATTGATGGTTGTTAAGCAAATGCATAATTTATGTGTAATTGCATATTGTTTTAAATGAAATTTTATAATTTTGCCTTTGATTTGAATGAATTTAGGATCACGTGGTGTTCGTTGAGTTTTGTAGGATTATTTCATGATTTTATCCAAAAATGATGATGAAAAAGTTTGCCTAAGATGAAAATTCAAGACTAAAGGAAAGAACTAAGTTTGCTCGTGATGAAAAGTGATGACTAAAGTAAAAAACTAAGGCAAGAAATGAAAATCATCCATTGACCCTAACCCTATAGCACCAGGCCACCGCATGAGGTGTGTATGCATTCCAAAGCTTCAGCACTATAGTGCCATATTGTAGCATAAGTGGAACGAATAAGCATTGAAGTTAGACAGAAGCAATACATTATGATGTCAAGCTATAGGTACATAAATAAATCACTAGGTCATGGCACACTCAGTACAAGTTTTCCTAGTAAGTAAAAACTATACATTGTAGTGTTATGCCATAACACGTTTTTATTTAAACAAGATTCCACATTTTGGCACCTTGTTTCCTAACCTTAGACTATATATATCTATTGTATACTTACATAAAGTAGGGAAGCCATTTTAGAAGTTTCTTAAAGAGATTTTTCACATTCTTTTGAGCTATTATTCACATTGTTTCAAGACTCAATTAAATTCAATATCAAAGATTATGATTTTGGGAAGATTTGAAGAAGATTTCAATAAAAAATTCAAGGGTTCTATCTTTTTTTATCTTTAAACACAATGGCTCTTCTCTTGAATTTGTGTGATTTTTTCCTACTATATGATAAACTAAATTTTCTTTATTAAGACTAGGGCTAGCTAGTTCATGAATTTGTAGTGTTTCCAAATTGAGATTGAAAAATATGTTATTTCATGATAAGTTTATGTTCTGAACTTAATACTTATTAGAAACTTGATCAATTTTTCATAAAATTTATGTTTTGTGATTAAGATTGAAAGATTAAATTCTATAAAAGTTATAAGAATATAAATCATGGATCAATTAGATATAGAGGTATATGAATTAATACGTGCAATAGTTATAAGCACAATAGACTTATGTTGAAAGCTAATGGATTCCACAAAGTGTTAATGATTTTTATCAAATTAAACTTATATAGATATATCTAGGTTATTAGATTGTGAAATATGATTGATATTGTTTAAGAAGGAATATTGATTAAATTAAGGAGTTTTATTGTCACATGAATAACGTAACATCTTTAGTTACATAAAGAGTCTATCTTGAAGTGGATTAATGAATCCAAAGTCTTAGTATATTCTCGCATATCATTCATCTCGTTGAATGAATTGTGTTCAATTACTTATTGTTTTGTTTTTATTCTTATTTTAGTTATATATATAATTTTAACTCGAATTCATTCATTTAAATAAGTTAGGAGTAGTGTTGTAACATCCCGAGATTAAAAGGATCTTTTTAGGCCTTGGATTAGGGTTAAGAAAGAAATTTTATTAGCCAAAGAGTAGTTTTAAAGAGTTGAGAGGATAGAATAGTCTTTTTAGAGGCTTTACATACCTATGCCTAGAGTATGATTATGCATCCTTTAGACACATGCTCGTGCATCTCTTGGGTGAGGAGCACGACTATGTGCCTTAGTGGCAAATAAATGTGTGTCCCTCTTGAGTTATGTAGCTATATAAAAAAAAAAAAAAAGATCAATTTTCAACTATTTCCACCTACTTTGCTTCTTCTTCTTTAACTAACCCTAACCAAATTTTTTGAGTGAAGCCAATTTCAATAGCCAATCCAACTAGGTTTTTAGCCAGAGTTAGAAAGATAGAAGTTATTAGTAGTTCTCGGTAAATATTTCCATACCTCTTTCTTATTTCCTTTACATGTATCTTCCTAGATGAGTTTGGCCAATTATAGAAGCTTGTTTTCAATTTAAGAAGCATGATTCTAAGATGATAATGATGAGAGATAAAAGATTTTAGAGGTGAAAGTATGCTTAGAGTCTTTGTATGTGTGTTTATGCATTCAAAAGCACGCTACCTTAGATTAAATGCTATGAGGTGATAAAGGTTGACCATAGTAACATGTTTTAGCACATGTATGTTAGAATAAGCTTGGCTGAAAATTCGTTTGAGTTTTGGTTTAGTTTAAGTGGCTTTCAATAAGTTTTGGGGTGGAGATTTTTGGTGCATAACATGATGCATGCCTATGTACTTGAAAAGCAAACCTATACAGTTATGTTTTCTATATGGCCACGGTCATGTATTTGCATGCATGACTAAAGCTAGTGTAGTAGTGCCTTAGGGCACACGATATTATGGCAAAAGGGTCACAGTCGTGTGCGCTTTCCTAATTTCACATAACTGTATTGTAAGGGCCATGGCTATAGGTGAATGAGTTTACACACCCGTCTATGTAAGGGTCACGAGTGTGTGTGTGGCATACCTGCTTGTGCATCTTGAAGTGCACGACCATATAATAAGCCAAAACTTAGCAAGAAAATTATATAAACTAGCACGACCATGCATATGACCACACACATGCCTATGTACTAAAAGAAAATGTAGAAACAGTAAAGTAAAAGCAAAAAAGAAAAATAAAAAAAGAAAAGGAAAATAAGGAAGAAGAAAGAACTATATATTTCTAAAATTAGTAGACCAAGCTCACCTAAGTATGAGAAACAATACCTTAAGTAATTGGTAAATTATGAGTAGAAAATAGAATAAAAATAGGAAACAGTATAAGAACATACAAAATAGAAAGCTAGCAAAATACATATTAGAATACAAAATAACTTACATAAAATTTATTAGCTAGCTTAATAAGGTACAGAAACAAGAACTCCAATAAGTAATAGACAAACTAGAACTATAATAGTTATATGATTAAACAGAACATAATTAGAAAAGAAGAATAATAAGATTACATGAAAGATATACATTACATGACATGACATGCTAAAATAGCATTTTTAGAAAAAGGATCAAGTGATCCATATGTATCGATTTTCAACATGAGGCATGATATCTATGTTAGATATTAAGGGTGAATATGAGAGGGCATCTGCGGGATTTCAACTTACTAACTACGATCGATATGGTTAAATTTCAACTTATTGGTCCAAAGATTGGTATGGTAGAATATTTTAGCTTATTGGCATATCGATGCTCAAGTTTAGCTTAATAACCAAGGTGCCAAATCCTTAAGTTCATCAATTTAATTAGCATAGTAGAGATCTTTAGATATAACAAGATTTCAGACAAATTTGATTCAATTTTTCAGTATTTTAGGATCTTTAGATCACAACAACATTTTTAACAAATATTTTCAATAAATAGACCCAATGGCAAATCACATGTTTTCAGTATTCTTTATACCATGACACATATAACATGGCATAAATTAGTATACAGATAGTAAAAAAAGAAACATGTAAGAAAAGAAATAAAAGAGAGATAAAATTGTATGACATACATCATAAGAAAAAACATAAAAGAATTTAGCTAAGACCTAAGAGAACTCAAGAGTACTCTAGATCTCGGAAACTAATTAAAAAAAAAAAAACAAGATAATGAATATAAGAAGAGAACTAAATGTGTTAAGTTACAGTATTTATATCCCTTTTTCATACAGAGTTATATGCATATACCTATGTACGTACTTATGAAAAAGTATGAAACAAAATGCGAGTAGTAAGATAAACTAAAGCAAAAGAAGTTATTAGGCTAGTCAGGAACTTAGATAATTCTCCAGTTTAGCAATTAACCAATGGTAGATCATAATAGACCTTGTTTAAGGGTAGATATGGGAGATACTTACTAGGTGAATTCATCACTCATTCCTCTCAATTTCTTTTCTTGCAAGTCAGTGTTTTAGAGAGCTAAGTTTAAAATGCAAAAAGACTAGAAAGTAGGATATAGTTAGAGTGGGTCTTCACCCATATACTTAGTATTTTATACATATATAGATGTATATTTAGTTTTCAATAGATAACATGATGGCTCATATGCTTTGTACTTGTAGACACCCCATTTTGGACCCAACAGGGTCACCCCCGATGATGAAAAACCTGGATGTTGATTTAGAATTTTTGAGATGTTAAGCCGAGAATGGATGAGTTAAAAAAAAAAGTTTATTTTATTTTATGAAAAAAAAAAAAGGAAGAAAAAAAAATTTATTATGAAAACCCAAAAAGATGACCCAAGTAGCTAACCCAAAAAAAAAGGAGAGAATAAGGAGGCCCAGTGCGCAGCCCAGGCTTCAGCAGCAGACTTGTTGGCCCGGTTGGAGGAGAAGGCCCAAAGATGGCCTTGCAGTGAGCGCGTACATCACACGCGCGATGAAGTGGACAGGCCTGTGCTGGTCGCGCGTGTATCACACGCGCCCGCTGGGTATTCTGCCTGCATTCTGTTTTTTGGTTTTCCAGCGCACTTTTCCTTTCTCTCTCCTGCTGCACCTGCCAGCCTGCGTGTCGTGTGTTGTGTGGCTGGATAACTGGCTGCCGTTTTCATTTGTCTATAAAAAGGAGTGGGATTTTCTAGAAGGGGAGCTGGAGGGGAGAGCCTAGAGGGAGAGAAGGAAAAGAAAAGAGGAGAGAAAAACTGGGGAAGAGAAAAATTTCAGAAAAAAAAATTAAAAAAAAAGTGTTTTAGAAAATTAAAACATTTTGAAAGCAAATTTATGTGGTTAGGGATCATCTTCAGCTCAGCATCAAGAGATTTTTAATCGAATTCAGGTTAGTCCCTGAGAGGAATTTTCTATAAACAAAATTTCTATATTATTTCATTTTATATTGTATATATGTTTTATAATTTACATTAATTTTTCTATTTATTCTGTATAAATATATTGATATTTTATATGTATATTTTATCTATTTTTATATTATGTATTTATATTGTATATGTATTGTTTATTTTGTATTTTTTTTATATATATTATGTATTTGATTTGATTATTTATATCTGTATTTTTTTTTTTTTTTGTGTTGTACTTTTGTTTATTATATATTCTGTATTCTGTATTTTCCATCATGCATATACATGGGTATATTATAATGTACTGTATATGTTTATTTTTGTTATATATATATATATCCTATATATTATGCTGTATGTCCTGTGTATTGGTATATGATATATATATATAATATATTGCGTGCATATTTATGCTGGATGAGACTGGCCGCCCCGATGGCAGCAGGCGGCCATGTTATTTCCCCCTCCGAGGTTCAAGCTACGCTAAACCAAACCTGTTTTTTATTTTTTTTTTTTATTTACTCTATTTTTATTTTATTTTATTATTATTTTTATTTTTGTATTATTACTGTATATTAATATAATACATATATATTTATTTTGTATATATACTGTATATCACTGTATATATGTAAAGTTATTTTATAGTGTATGTAATATTTCTTATTGTACATATATTTTATGTGGCTCATAATTGTGATCCTAACTGAAATAAATATGCATTTGCGATAAAGTTTATGCATTTTTTTTTTTTGGTAGTTTGCTGAAATAATGTTCATGCATGAGTTAATTAAAAATTTGTATCATCATATTACATTTCTATATAATATTTAATTACATATGGCATACCAAGATTTTTGTTTTGTAAATAAATGTTTCTGTATATATATATATATAATATATATTATGTAATTATAAAATAGTGTATATTATATACTCTGAATGTTGGCATTATTGTATATTTTTATATATGTATAAACTGTATATTTTGTATTTGTTTAAGGAAAAATGGTGTATTCATATGTATTCTATATTACCATTGCATTTAAATTAAATATGCGAATATGGCTGTTGCCTTGGTGGTGAAAGGCGAAAGGTGTTTAGTTTGTTGGATGCTGGGGTTCGAGTCGCGGCTGGGGGTGGAATATGCTTATTTTATTTCTTTTCTACTGTGCGTGTGTGTAATACCATTGGGCCTACTGTTTGTGTGATATATTGGGCTTCCTGGTTGGGCTGCATGCTGTCAATTTCATTGGGCGGGCTGGTTGGGCTGTGATATATTTATTTCTATTAAGTGGGCTGCATTCTGTATATTTCCTTAGATGGGCTGTTTTTATTTAGGGCTAGAATATTGATTAAATTTAATATATTTGTTTATTTTATTGGATTAACTAACAAAATTGTTTTTGCAGGATTTATTTATTTATTATTTCTAGGCTTGTTTAAGGTTAGAAAAAATGTATAGGGGTGTATGAAAAGGGTTGTAATTTTTAATTTTTAATTTATGTTGATTTGACTTTGTATTTTATGACTAACCTAATTTGTTTTGCAGGATTTATTATTTTATAGGCTTGTTTAGGGTTAGAAAAAATGTATAGGGGTGTATGAAAAAGGGTGTAATTTTTAATTATTTTCTTTTTCATATTTTATTATTTTCGTGGATGCATGTAATTTATTATATGTGTGTGTTTAATATTGCATCGTGTGATAATACAGAATTTAATTAAACTCGGTAATGCGCTTAACGAACGAATCACAATAGTGGAGGCCGGCTTTCATGCCAGACGGCATGGGTGCCTAACACCTTCCCATTGTCGTACCTGACTCTCCGAACCCGACCCATTGGGCAGGTGAGGGGTAGTTGGGTCCTTCGCAAGGGATCCATAAATTGCCCATCCTCACCGATGTGTATTTTCCCGGGGTTACTCCCCGGTGGCGACTCCATAGACTTCGTAACGGGCCAAAAACCCGTTATACGCTCCTCTTGGCCACGTCTAGGGTGGTTAAACAAGAGTGGTAAGTCTGTCCTGGTATGGCGCAGCAAAAACCGGCGCCACAGTCTTCCAGAGATGGAGGATAATGCATATGCTCAAGTGATGGGACCAGAAAGACATAGTCGGGTGCATGGATTAGGATTAGGTCTAACACTTAGCATGTACAAGGCATCGACATCATTATCTCACTACTCAGACAACCCTTCAAGTGTGAATAATGAGGCAAACAAAAAAAATAAGAGTATTGGAAGATCAAGTGAAAACACTGTAAGAAGCACTTGATAATAAGATGAATTAAACTGAATCTCAGTTGTCCAGAATTTGTACATCGTTAGGCCTGCCACCAGAGCAAAATGATGAGCCACCTAGTGGCGAGGTAATGTTTACAAGATATGTTCATGTAACAAAATTCTTCAAATCAAGTAATTATATGAAAATTATTATCTATGGATTGTTTTTTTCTATGTCATAGGTCCCCTATCCATCAAGTAGCTAGCACTCTTCAAATGAGAACTAGTAAGTTTATATTTACATTCTGGTGAATTGTTTTTCATGTTTGAGAAATATGTATTGATGAAATCTAATCGATTAGAGGGCTGGTTTGTTTGTGGATATGAAGTGTTGAAATTATTTGATGTTTGTTTTATTTGTTGTTTGGAATCCATGTGGTTTTATCCAAAATAATTATTTTCGTGTATTCTTATGAACTCTAACTAGAGAAGTTTACTTATGCACTTTGTTAGAAGTAAAATTTTGGATGCGTTTTGTGTGTCATTGTCATTTTAAATCACTCATAATTATCTGCTACTAATTGTGCTCCTTTGTCAATAATTTATTCTTGTGTTTGCATTTATTTGAAGCATAAAGCTAAATCTTATTTCTGGTTGGGATGAATATGTAGTTAGTATGTTGAATCTAAATAATGCATACATAAGGATTGAATTCTTCATTTTGTTTTTGATATGAGAATATTTTATACTTATAATTATACATTGTTGACACATCTATTTACATACTACAAGACTGTTAACCATGTAATTCATATAGTTGTCGTTTCTTTTGGTGTTACAATTAAGTATAGTATAGCTAACTTTAGTTTTGTGATTTATTCTACGTTGAGTGACCATTAATGGACATTGTATGCTATTTTTGTATTTCATTCTTCTAAAATCTTGAACTTTTTTCACAGGGCATAATGTCAAGAGTTTTGGCTCCAATTTGCTCAACAAGCTTCATGACAATTACTTTAAAAGTCTCTAAACAATATTATGATTAACAATTGTATTTGTGTACGACAAGAATTCCGATAATACCTTCTATCAAATATTTTATTAATGATTTCACAAATTTACTTGTATGTATATATAGACGACATTGTCTTGCGTATATTATTGTCAATTTCTCTATTGAGTTTTGCCTGTTATTTATAATCAACAGGAAGTTTAATCAACAAGTAGCTAAAAAGGTCCAGGAAACAGTTAAAACGTCGCTAAAATAAAACAAAAACGCCGCTAAAACCTACAAAAAAACGCCGCTATAACCTTGGAAAAATGCTGCTAAAGCCATTGCAAACCGCCACAAATTTTTAAAATGTCGAAATGTGATATGGCGGGAAAAAATTAAAAA
>JAJEJH010001327.1:0-30769 GCA_026122585.1 Anacardium occidentale
TATGCATGAAAGAAACCTCTCAAGGAGAATCATCGCAGGCCACACAAGCTTTGGAAACTTATTATCTCACCCCTAAACTCTTTTAACTCCCAATCTATTGCTAAATCTTACATCTAACCTCAAATTCTAGCCTAAAAGACATTTCTAATCCTAGGATGCTATAGAATTGACATCATCTATTTTCATATTGGTTGTCCCCTATCAAAGTAATGTAGATGGATCTCTCTCATACAACACCTTAAAGGGAGTCATTCCCATAGCATTGTGAAAAGTAGTATTATACCAATATTTAGCCTAAAAAAGCCATCGAGTCCAATCACGGGGGTGTCAACCACTTAAACAATGCAAATAAGTCTCCAAGCATCGATTAACTATCTCAATCTGGCCATTAATTTAAGGGTGATAAGCACTACTGAACTTCAAAATGGTACCCACAAATCACAATAAGTTTATCCAAAACAGGCTCATAAAAAGGCGATCTCATTTGAGACAATAGAACGAGGATATCTATATAACTGAATTATGTCCCTCCTAAAGATTTCAACCACATCCTTAGCAGTATAAGGATGCAATAAGGGTAGAAAGTGACCAAAATTTGTAAGGTGGTCCACTATGACCAAGATAGTGTCATCCTTTTTAATGCGTGGTAAGCCTCCAATGAAATCTATAAAAATATCTTCCCAAACTTTTTCAAGTATTGGAAGGAGTTGCAATAATCCCGTTGGACTCATAGCTTGGGGCTTGTATAATTGGCATATCTCACAACTCACAACATAATCTTTAATAGTCTTCTCCATATTCATCCAATAAAATATTGCCACAATTCTTTTATACGTCTTGAGAAACCCTGAATGACCGCCAAATGGTGTAGAATGAAACTCAACCAAAATACTAGAAATAAGGGCTGAAGTAGCTATAAGAATTAATCATCCCTTATATAAGAGTGTACTTTTGTTCATGGTGAAGTGTGGACAACAAGATGAGTCCCGGGTAATATCTTAAATAATACCCTTATAATGCTCATCTAAACCAACCTCACTATCCATGGTAGAAGCATCAAGCCAATGATCGACTGGTACAGTGGATAATGTATTATAATTATAATTGTATCATACTATGACCTGAAGTTTGCAAAACAGTAAAATATGCACATAAAGTCTTAAAAATCTTTCATAAATAAGGTTTTAAATATTGCAATTTAAAATTCAAAGTTCTAGTTGCAATTTAAAAATCTTTCATAAATAAGGTTTATGATTATAGGACAAATGTGCACTTGAAGTTTTAAAATCAATCTCAATATGTTATTTTAAGATTGAATGGAGAAAATTGTACTATATGAGCTCTTGATAATATTCTTCACCTAAAATCAATAAGTCTTTGAAAAATAATTAAAGAAAAAAATAAAGCGTCCTTGTAGGACAAACCTAAGGCCACCATTTTTCATCTGCATCACATCCACCAAGACTGTAAGTTGAATAGATAGAAATAATGGATTCACTAAATTTAAGGGAAATTTTGAAATATGGATTTGGACATTAGAAATCAATGATACTTCTACTGGTTAATATAAATTAACCCATCTATACTTACAAAAACATAATATATGTAAGTGAAACTCCACTATGTTTAGAATTATTTTCGATTGAGATTATATGCAAAGAAAATATGTTAGAAAAACATTCTCCACTTTCGATCTAGCAAATAATATTAGGAAAATTTTCAAAAATATTTTAAATTGATATCTTGTTTGCACATTGTTGAAAAAGACAATGAATTACTATTAAAAAACCATCTAACTCACTCTATTGACATTGTGCTATTCCAAAATTAAATGCAACTATTAGGAGTAGTTATTGTGGGCATGGGTGAAATTTTGGGCAAAACAATTTTGTATCATATGTGTTTATAATAGAAAACCTTAGCCATACAACCAAAGATGAAACAACATTGAAGCAAAATAAGAAAGAGGAAAATATTACAGAGTAGACCATAAAACAGTGAAAATAAATGTTACAAATATAGTGGATCTATATCAAAAATCAATAAAAAAACAAATAATGACAAATATATATATATATATATATATATATATATATATATATATATATATATATATACATATATGGCTACAAACTTTATTGATGATTTTGATCCCATCAATCTAACAAACCTTGACATTTCAAACTTTTTTTTAGAGCAGGAATATATGTTGGGCCCATAGATGTTTTTTAGAGTAGTTATCTTAATAAGTAAATAAGGAAAGCACGATCAGTACATCTGATTCTCAGACTCAGTTAAAACATTTTAAAGACATATTGTTCTTAGAAAATATAACCATAACCATGCATGAAAATAAATGAATATAGAAATGTGTTTATTAATATTTACAAATAGTTATAAATGTACAGAAACTTGATTGGTTAAAGGGCATATACCCCAACAAACATTTGAGATTAAAGCATAGGGGGTGGATGTAGGACCTGCCGCCCCGAGTACCCCTACTGCTGAAAGATACTGTTCTTTTATTAATTAGACTGGAAATTGGGTACCCGAGATGGGAATCCTACGAAAAGAAAGCCTACTGCTAACTTTACATTGCAAGCGGAAGCTAAACTGGAATGAAATATGTAAATGGGCCCTACTGGCTTTTCATATACATATAACTATTTTGTACAATATTCTTTACATCTGGAAACATTTACAATGTATATACAAGACCTCACAGGTCCAAAACTGAAAATACAACTGAAAACTCTGTGTGTGGGGTCCTCTCTCGCCAGCCTCGGTCCACCCGCTCCTCGCCAGCAGCACACTAACCTGAAAAGGAAGGAAGAAGGAAAGGGATGAGTGATAAAGATCACCCAGTAAGCATTCCTTACTTCCCTCGACCCAAGCAAGCACAAACAAGGGCATACATACCTGATCAGCCCTAATCATACATCTACGCGCTTGCGGGTACTGAATCTGATTGCTGGATTACTGTTTCTCATTATTAATCATATTCTGAAATAAATGTCATGATATGATATGACACTGATAACTGGATATGCATGCATGCGAATCTCTATACGTACCCAAAGGTACCTGCTGTGCTGATCAGACTGATGAACACAGGGATTCGGTATCCTGGCCAAGTGGGCTGAACATTCTAGCTACTGGCTAGAAAGCTGAATACTGAAATGCTGAGCAAACTGACTGGTGTCAGAATGCTAGGTCCTACAGATGACCCCTCGAGTTCACCCAAAACTGAAACCCATACATTGGGTTCTGAATACTGAAATCTACTGAATTCAGATCCCTGGATCCTCTTTCAGACTATATGCTATGCTATAAATGCTTATGCTACATTTTCTTATCTGAAATCTGGATTATCTGATGATCATTAAGCTTTTGGATGGATTACCAAGTCTTTATAAGTCAATTTCTGTAATTTCTGGAAAATAAGACTGAAGCACGGGCGTGCACTCGCACACACAGCCGTGCTGCACACAGGCACACGAGCGTGTGCCCAGACACACGGGATCGTGCCCCGGTCGTGTGTCTGGTCGTGTAAGCTACTGGAATCTGATGGTCATTTCATGCATAAAACGGACACACGACCATGTCCCTCAGGACACACAGTCGTGTCCCTGCATTTCCAGGCCGTGTGCTCATCGCTCACACGAGCGTGCGCTCGTAAGAACACAGGCACACGGGCGTGCGTCTGCGGACACACGGTCGTGCACCTGGGTTTGCAACAGCAGACCTCATCTGGAAATGTCGGAAACCCAACCAAATCACACTCAAACTGAAATTAAACTGACTCAAACTGAAATTAAACTGAAACATGCATATATGGCACTTCAACAAGCTAACAAATCACTTCAATTTCAGCATCCATCCAAAACTACTGGATCTACCATGGAAAGCCAAACTTTCCCTCACAACACACACACAAAAACAGAGCAGCATGTTATTGGGTGGAAAAATAAACATATCAATCATCATATTATCACATATAATCAGCCAAAATGCTGGAAATGCACACATACACTTCCAACATCATCAGACAATCATCAAGCAAGTTGGGAATACGCTGAAGAAGTAAGAAACACTTACCTCTTGACATGGCTGTTAGAGATTTCTAATCCAAGCTATTCACTCTGATCTCTGGGTGGATTGGGAGCCGCTGGAAGCTGAACTTCTCGCCTAGGGCTGGGAACTGCTGAAATGGAGAAGGAAAAGTTGAAATGGGTGAGAAAATGCAATAACTCTCGCCTCTCTCTCCTTTTCTACCCACCTGCACGGGCGTGCAGGGATGATGCATGGGAGTGCACCAAAGGAAAATGGATGAAATCCATTTCCCACGCTTCGCATGATTAAAACCTCCCTAAAGGAATCATACGAAGGCCACACAGCTCTGAAAAACTACCAACTTACCCCTGAACTCTTCTAGACTCCCAAACTATCTCTGAATTTCATTTTCAACCCCAAAACTCTACCCCTAAGGGCTTTTCTAACCTGGGATGCTACAGTGGATGATACTATGTAGCGACCCCCGCCCCAGGCTACTGTGCGCTGCGGAAATATACTGTATATACTAATAAAATATTCCTGAAACGGGGACCACTACAGAAAATCTGCTGCTGAAATAAAATTTTTTTTTCTTTATAAAAAGAATCTAATTTACTGGGAAAGTAAATTAAATGCAAGCGTGGAAATCCCAGACTGCTCATGTATAGAAAAATACTGTCATCCAGTGTATACGGTAATGTAATACACACATATATACATGAAAACTAAAGCATGCGAGCCAACATGCTATCTACTGCTGCCGAGCCACATCCCCAAAATCTCGCAGCGGTCTCGCTCCAGCTCAGCCACTCACTGACCTGCAAAAAGGAAACAGGGAAAGGAATGAGTGACAAAGTCACTCAGCAAGCGTTTCCAAACACAACACTCGCAGGTCAAAACGATCTTTATCCTGATTCTCTGGATATACCGAAGTATATCAACTTTCGAATTATTCTTTACTGATATCTGATCTGTTATTGTTCTGTTTCTGTTCTGATACTATACATGACATGGAATGTATATGCTGATGTCATGTGTATGCTGAAAACTGTAAAACTTGCCCTCAGGCTTGTTTTTCTGAAAAACTGTCTTTTCTGAAACTGTTTCTGATAATAAAACTATGATCCGAAGATCCTGAATATATACGTATAGTATATACTGAAATCTGTATTAGAAAATACTGTATCTGAAAATCTGCTGTGCTGGCCAGACTGATGAATACAGGGATTCGGCACCCTGGCCGTGTGAGTTCAAGTCCTACTGAATCTACTGATGCACAACCAGCACTCTCTATTGAGCTTGGTCAGTGACCACGTCCTCTCTGGCGGACGCTGGTTTCCCTCTCTAGCGGGTGTGCGAACTCACAGGTGCCCCCTCGTATTCACCCCTATCTGATATATGAGAAATCATATATATATATATATCTGAAAATCATGCTGTTGGATCCTTGGATCCAGTCTGAAAATATCTGATATGGCATGTCGTGCTAATGCTGATAATCATGCATGAAATACTGATTTATTAGCTGATTACTGAGTTCTGTGTGCTTAGAACTGGCTTAGAGTGGTTTAATTAGCTTTTAATCTCTTTTCTCTGATTTTCTGAAGGTGCACGGGCGTGTGTTCTGGTGTGCACGGGCGTGCGGCACAACACACGGGACCGTGTGCTGGCCGTGTCCCTGGGCGTGCGTGCTTCTGGAATATTTCAAGCAAAACTGGGCAAGGCACACGGGCGTGTGGGACAACACACGGGCGTGTAACCAGGGGCACACGGGCGTGTCTCCCACCCAGCACGGGCGTGTGGCCCTTCCTCTTCTTCCCGTGTTTCAGCCAACACGGGCGTGTGGAATTGGGGAGAAAGCACACGGGCGTGTGCACTCGGGCACACGGGCGTGTGTCTGGGTTCTCAGACGCACACGGTCAGCATGCACGGCCGTGTCCCATGCAGAAAAGAAGACGCACGGGCGTGCTTCAGGGACGCACGGTCGTGTGCTCGACCCAGAAACTGCAGATGGCGTCTGGAAATCCAGAAATTCCCACACCAACACATCCACACTCAAAACTAACACACATACAAGCTCTAAACTGCTGTTAACATGCCCATAAACATCATTTCATCAACTCAAACACGCCAATCATCATAACTGAAGCATATATTATCTGAAAATAGTATATACGCATGGAAATCATGGAAACCACTCAATCATGGCATCATCCATCAAATCACAGCTCAAACATGCTGGAAATAACTCAAACAAGCACACATCAAGTTCACATAAGCTGGAAACATCAAAGCATGTTCTGAACTCAGCGAATGAGGTAAGGAAAACACTTACCTCGCGACATGGGAGCTTTATCTCTCCTTCTGGAAGGCTCTGGATCTCTAATCTGAAGCTGAGCTGCTGGGGGATCTATCTCTGGAACACTAGGGTTCACTGGAGCTGAGGAAGAAGAAGAGAAACTAAGCTGGGAGCTGAACTGCGCGACTGAAACTGAAAATAAAACATATAAATCAAGCTGGGGCAGACACACGGTCGTGTGTCTAAGGCACACGGTCGTGTGTGGTGGAAAATGGCCATTTCCACCCCCACATGCGCAGAAACTCAAACTAAGCCCCAAAGGACTTCTAAAAGGCTCTTCTACCCCCCTTAAACTCTCAAAAATGACAATCTCACCCCTTGGGTCATTACACACTAGCTGTTTTAAAATAGCTTTATTATATTACCTAGATGTTAAACTATTGGGCACATATAATATAAAAGGTGATTAGTATAGAGGTGATGTAGTTCGTTGGTCATCGGAATGGATTTAACTTTTATGTGTAGGGTGTATGGGTGTGGAAGATGGTTTTCCATCAGTAATATGTACTTATGGGTATTACATGTGACATCTTCAACATGTCAATTAACCTTGTTAGATAATGAGTTATGATTTGCACACCACCATAGGTTGCACTCTACATGTTGGATAAAGAACAAATCTGTTGCCTATCGTCTTCCTTTAGAAGAGGATGGAAATTTTGTTTGAGAAGCATAAGACCTATCGTAAAAAGTTGCCCCTCAATCATAAGGATAGGCTAATTTTTCAAAAGCGGTGGAAGTTGTGAGCCATGACTATAAACGTCATCATTAGCACGACTAACAATAATCATTGATCGAGTGACTCTCCTACTTTGTGATGCCATTAAAGTGGAAATAACAAGTAAAAGAAAGAGAATTACTGGAAATGGAGAGAACTTATTATAGAGGTCCTATTTTTAGCATCAAATTGTTGATACTAAAAATTGCATCAATGAGATGTATACAAAATAAATGAGATTTCGTTATAATAATATTAAGATTTGAAAATTGAAAATGGCGAGAGAAATGGTTTTTTGTGTGGTTAAGCAAAAAAATTCTATATAGGCCATGGCGAGAATGTAGCTATATATGAAATGAATTACAAAAAAATTATTTTGTACTTCCGCTTCTAGTTATCTCTTTTTATAGAAAAAGAGATATATTCAAATGAATACAATAATTAAAAATAATGATAAGGTAATAGGTTTTACAACGAAAGGGATAATGAATGAATTTTTATCGATTTGTCATTGAATTCTATGAAAATAGTACGCTAAATTGAATTATTATAAAAATTGTGCTTTTAATTATTTTACAAAATTAAATTTTTAAGATTTTTTAATCCTTTAAATTCAAAATCGTTTTTACATATTGTTGACCATAAAGAAGATGTTATGTATTGTTGACCACAAAGAAGATGTTTGATCACATAACAAATACAAGTCAACTTAATCTTAGAACCAGAATTAGAACCAACACCAAAACCAAAAGCAACTAAATCCCGACAAGTAAAAGTCATAGAATCAATTGAAAATGTTTAGTGAATGGGCAAACGACAATTTCCCACCCAAGGTTTTCTTAACTAGCAAGTATCACCCATAAAATTTTGAAAAGTCAATTACTGACTGTTAACCAAAGTCGGAGGGGTATTTTCATCTTTTTGAATAAAAATTAAAAATAAAATTATAAAATAATTACAATTTAAAATAATATAAAATATTTATAAAAATTTTGTTTTAGAAAATAAAATTTTAAAAAGCAGTCACCACCACTAGTAGTGCTATCAACAACGGTGGCTATCGTTAATATAATCAGATGACCAAAAATGGCCACCTGGTTCTATTGACTATCGGATCTAACTGTCTCGATGGCATAGGCTAATCCACTATCTAAAATGGTCGAAAACAGCTGGTGTTAAATATATCGATCGTTTTCGACATTTTACAACGATAAAAGTAGTAAGATCTAGCCGTCTCCACCAGATTTTTGACAATAAGATCTATTCATCTCTACCATCAAGACAACCAGATCTGACTGTCAATGAAACCAGGTGACTGTTTCTAGTCACCTAGTTATATTAACAACAATTACTATTTTTTAAAAATTTTATTTTATTTTTAAAATTTTTATCATATTTTAATATTAATATTATTTATTTTATAAAATGTATTTTAATTTTTTCATAAAAAAAAAAAAAAGATGAGTACTTTAACTTTTTAAAACTTTAAGAGTAAAGTTTTATTAATTAAAAAAACTTTGGGTGGGACTTTGTCGTTTTGGCCTTAATGAATTAGTAATTTATCTTTCATGTTGCAGGTGATGGGCCATTCCCAGGCATAGATAATTCTATTTAATGATTAAAATATGTCGTAATGTTCATCATTTCTATAGTTATATACAAACCCATCTGATTTTTCTTCCCCACTTTATCCAAAAATAAATTTTTATAATCAAAAGCTTTTCAATTCGAACTTCGCCACTCCCACTAATTGATGTGACAATACTCCAAAGTCAAATTAACCCACTCGTTTAAGAATGTCACTTCAAAATCAATATGACTTCTCCAATGCCATTATGCGCACATCATGTGACAAATATGAATACCAAATCTCACATTCCTCAAATTTTAATTTTCTAAAACAATTTTTCAAAACTTAAAAATGAAAATAACTTCTTTTATGATTTTTTTTAAATCACAAGATTTTATTGTTCGGCAATAAATTTTATACCTTTTATTCATAAGATAAATTAGTAATCGCATTATCCCTTTTTAAAGTTAGAGTCGGTTGCGGCGTGTCGAGGCACTTCTTCGACGGTCCTCGTGACTATTCGCCATCCATTATTAAATATTTTAATCCATTGACATGTTTAACGTTTAATGATATAATATTTCTATTTTTGGGTTAATACGTTTCATTTGGATTCTCAAATATCCTAAAATAAAACTGAAATGCAAAGGATAATACGTTTACAAATTATTATTAATAAAATATCTGACGTTTTCGTAAATATGACAAAAGGGAAAAGATTACACACACTTGCTACTAACGCACTAACAAGGATCAACGTAAATACCGAATAGTTCATTCAAATTATGATTGATTTGTCTACCATACGCTAGAAGCATGATAAACCTGTTGGATCAAAAGACATTATTCCTCGAAAATGAAAGCCAATAAATCAATTAGATAGCAATCATAAATAATTGAAAAAATCATCTTGATTATATTCAACTCAAGCTCAATTGTTTAAAATTGAGTTGAATTTGATTTGATTTATGATCAAATTAAACTTGGATCCAATTCAGAAGGTGGGTGAATATTGAATTGTTATGGAAACGTGTGATAATTTATTTGGAAATGAAAAAAATGTGAAAAAGGAGGGATTTGGTTGGCCCCTTTGATCTCTGGAAAAGGGCAAAACACCTGCCACTTACAAACAAACTCATGACCCATAATGTTCCTGTGGCCCCCTCTCTTTCATCACTTGTTTGTCATTTTTGGGCCCACTCTTTATATTTCAATTTAAATTTAAGTCGAAGGACTTATTCCCATCCATAGTTTAAGACCGTAATAAAATCTTATCATTTAAGTTTAAAAAATTCAAAATCTTACTTTTAGATCCAATTTTATATATTTTTTATAATTTTTCAAATAAAATGATTATCATACCTTTATAAAACATAAAACTTTATAATAAAATGATAAAATAATTAAATATAAAAATTTTCAAAAAATTTAAAATATATTTAAAAAATTTTTAAAATTTAAAAAATTAAAGCAACCACTACCATTTGCGTCGACGGTAATGACCACTCATAATGGAACTAGGTGGTTGTTTCTGGCCATCTAGTTGGTCTTTCTATTTGGTAGAGACTCCGTCAGAAACAATGACAGGAAACGACTGGTGGGACCTAGGCCATCCTTTTCAGCCGTTTTTGACTTTTTTTTTTATGGAAGTAGCTAGATTTGATTTTCTTCACCAAAACATGACGCCTCCACCGAATGGGGAGACTAGAACTATGTGGCTAAAAATGGTTACCTGGTTCCACTATTGGCGACTATCGCCGCTAGCACCGACGGTGGTGACTATTTTCATTTCATTTTTTAAATTTTTAAATTTTTTAATATTTTATATCTATATAAAATTTATTTATTATTTTATAAAATTTTAATATTAAAATAACAAAAATACCTCTGAATTATTACTGTTCATCATTATATTTAATATTAAATTTGATCTAAAGGTGAAATTTTGAATTTTTAAAACTTGAAGGATGAGATTTTATCCTGACCTCAAATTTAACCTTAAATTTAATCTCCTTTAAAGATGAAATTTATATGCGTTTTTATCATACCAACTCCTTGTATTTCTAAGAAATGAATTATTTTAAAAATAATACAATATTTTTTAAATTTATTTTCAACCATAACTTAGCATTAAGAGTGTGTTTTGTTTGATAAAATTTTTTATTAAAATTGAAATTATTATAAAAACAAATTATTCTAAGGATTAATAGGTAAAAATGAATAATATATTTAAATAAATTAATATATATATACATATAAATAATTATTGAATTTTTTGATATTATTTGAATTAAATATTTTTAATATGTTAAACTAAATTTATTTAATAATTATAAGATTATAACAAAATTAAAATTACCAAATCAATCTTTTAACACCTATAACAATCTTTTATTACCTTTTATTGTAATAAACAATTAGTTTGGTGATATGAAAGATAACCAAATTAATATAAGATTTAATTTTATTATATTATTATTATTACTTGACAATTAATTTAATATATTAAATAAAATTACTTATACTTATCAATTTATTCAAACACGTTATTTTTTTACCTGATCTAATTTTCGATCCTCGATCCAGAATGCCAGGAAAATCCCTCCAACAGTAATAATATTACTATTTATATACATGTGATCAGATTTTTTTCATCTTCTATTTTTTTTGAATTAAATAAAATATCTTGTTTGATACTGGCACCAGCTTCATATAGTCCTCCAAAACTTGGACTTGCCTCACTTCAATCACTTTTCTTCTAAAATTTCTCTCTTTTTGTTTGATAAGCTCGAAATTTCTGGCCATCTTTTTGCTAATCATGAATATCTCAAACTGGGTTCTTTTAGTTGTTACTCTTCTTTTTGTTAGATTTCCTGATGGCTCTTTGAGCTCAAATGGGTTCTCAGAAATTCCCAAGAAGTTACTGGATTTTGCCAAAAGGCAGGAGCTTGTGGACTGGATGGTTGGTGTTAGGAGGAAGATACATGAGAATCCTGAACTGGGTTATGAGGAATTTGAGACTAGTAAGCTTATTAGACAAGAGTTGGATAAAATGGGTATCAAGTATAAATACCCAGTTGCAGTTACTGGGGTTGTTGGTTTCATAGGGACTGGTGAACCTCCATTTGTTGCAATTAGAGCTGATATGGATGCTCTTCCCATGCAGGTTTAGTTCAATTCTCATGGTTTATTTTTGGTTGACACGAGATTTTTTTTTTTTTGGGTATTTTCAATGCTATTGTTTGATTTCAAGATGTTTTGTGTTGTTATATCCGAGTCTAGTTTAGTTTGACCATTAGGCTGATACTGTGAAATAAGATGAGTTCTGAAAGCGGATAACTTTGGTTGTATTTCATAACTTATTCGATTTAAGTTAAAAATGGTTCATTTTAGAGGTTATGTTGGTTTCTCTTTTTCTTTTCTCTTTTTGTATTTTCATTATTCGATTTAAGTTAAAAATGGTTCATTTTAGAGGTTATGTTGGTTTCTCTTTTTCTTTTCTCTTTTTGTATTTTCAATGTTGTTGTTTGATGGAAATATGTTTTATGCATGGTTAGTTTTATTTGAGTAACTGGCTAATATTGTAAAATAAAACGGCATTCGGAAATGGATAGTTTTGTTAAAATTTCAGTTCGTTTGTATTGATTTTCAGATGTCTAGAGAGTGACTTTCCAGTATTATATATTGCATGATGATGGTACTGATGATTGGGTGGCCTCTTGTCTTTCATTAGAAAACTTTTTCCTCGGTTGAAGAAAGGAATTTTTTAAGAACTGGGCTGATGAGGTGATGGATTTTGTAGGAAATGGTGGAGTGGGAGCACAAGAGCAAAGTTCCCGGGAAAATGCATGCTTGTGGTCATGATGCCCATGTCACTATGCTTCTTGGTGCTGCAAAGATCCTTCAGGAGCACCGAGAAGAGTTAAAGGTGCGTTATTTTATTGTTTCCCGGTAAGTTCTACTTCTTTCTAGACTAGGATACTATTTCTTTGATAGTGAACCTGAAACTGGAATACAGGATGGATAACTGATTTTACTAACGTGTTTCTTTCTTGATGTTCGACTTTTGATTTAGAAGTCTATTTTCACTGTGTGATGACTTCAAAAAGTAGACAAGATATTCCAAGAACAGTGTTTAGGAGCTCAAAGTGGAATTAACCCCTTAATTGTTGACTAGATTATTTCTGGTTGGTTTGTCCCTTTCAGATAATCATTTTGTGACTTTATTATCATATATGAAATACAAATAAGAGTACCTGGATGCTGAACATCATTGTCGCAAAAATTGCCTCCAATTTAAAGATAGACTGCAGAAAGTAGAATATCTATCCCAACACTGTGAGCTTTTATGTTTTCACCCTTGTCATTTTATCCACTTCATTTGAAAGAAATGTAAGAGACAGAGATTTGATGTGGAAATATCTTTTTTCCATTTCTTAAAAGGTCTTTTTAATTGGGATGCATCAATTGAATGATTGTCTTTCTGATTTGAATACTCTAATGATCAGGTCATAAACTGGTTGACATTGGACATTACAAAGTAGCACATTAACTATTAAAAATCTTTTGCTGGTGAAAACTCCAAAGTTTATTTTCCTTCTTCCTCTTAAGAAGTGATGATTTTAAAATTTTTTAGTTATTTGTTTCAAAAATACAAAATAATATCAATTAATGTAATGAACGATGTTTCTTTTTCAAAGTTTGAAGTATCGAATCTTTGTAGTTCTCTCTCTTATAGATTCCTAATTTCAAATCATTTTATTTGTTTCACTAGGGTACTGTTGTTCTTGTTTTCCAACCTGCTGAAGAAGGAGGTGGAGGAGCAAAGAAAATTATCGATGCAGGAGCATTAGATAATGTTAAGGCAATCTTTGGGTTGCATGTTTCACCTGATATACCGGTAGGTCAAGTTGCCTCAAGGCCCGGTCCTCTATTAGCTGGGAGTGGCTTCTTTGAAGCAGTAATTACTGGAAAAGGAGGCCATGCAGCCATCCCCCAGCATTCAATTGACCCAATATTGGCAGCTTCAAATGTGATTGTAAGTTTGCAACATCTTATTTCACGTGAAGCTGATCCACTTGACTCACAGGTAATTTTGTCACTTCCAATGTTTCTTATATATATGCAATATGTTAGCTTCTTCTAGAACATTTTTCCTTATGATGCACATGCACCTGTAATTCTCTAGGATGATGTTCGGTCTTTGTGTGGCCTGCATCAGCCGTTTTAATCTGCTCTAGGCTGTTGTTGATGCCTAGTTTGGATTTGTTACCTTAGATGTTTGGTTCTCCTAATTACATTAGATCATAGCAGAGTGAAAACCATTGCTTATGTTGTGACAATGTTTTCTAATATGTTGTGGCAAATTGTTTTTTTGCTGGCTATTGCATTACTTTTCAGACAGCATTGCAAGCTTAGACGTACAAAGGAGAATTCTGGCAAACAAGCAGATAGTCTGTTAATACATTATGAAGGTCATTTCTCATTTGCATAAATTTGGACGTCTACAAATTCTGAAGTTACAGGAAGTACAATTTGAGTGGGTTTGGCCACCAGGATCATTCTATCGTCATCTTATCATTTATTTAAGAATTTGTCCCTCGATCGGTTGACGAGAATGAAAAATAAAACATGAATTCAGTATCCAAGGGCCAGTAAATGGCAGGCCTCTGAACAACTCATTTTTTTAGGAATTCTCCCAAACTGCCATTACAAGATCAACAGTAATTTAAGTTCTTGTGAAGTGCAGCCAATCTTAAGGAGAGAAATGTCATGATACGAATAGTGATTTGACTTTGATTAAACATGCCTCCTGTAGATTTTTTATTTAATATATTTGTGATTTATATCTGCGCCTGATTTTATGTTTCCTAGCAGGCCTGACTCATTTCTCATTAATTTATGAGGCCTCTTAGAAGGGCTGCTCTATTCTGAACCTAATGTTGTAAACATTAAGGATTCACTTGCAGGTGGTGACAGTTGCTAAGTTTCAAGGTGGCGGAGCATTTAATGTCATTCCAGATTCAGTCACTATTGGCGGCACCTTTCGAGCATTTTCAAAGGAGAGCTTCAAGCAATTAAAGCAGAGGATTGAGGAGGTTAGCAGCTGAATAGCTTCACCTTATAGCTCTTGAATTTTAACCTAATAAGCTTCAAGAGATTTTTTTTTCTGTACCTAAAATGGTCTCTTGATCACGCAAGTTAAAATTTTCATGGATTGTCAACAATTTTAGCTGGTGGCCTAATCTAATGTCATCTCCTTCCCATTAGAATGGGATAGATGGTGTAATCATAAGTTTAAGTTCACTTGGCATTCGAGTATTATCTGAGACTGGAACAAATTATTTAAAATATTTTGAAGGGTTTTCTTATAAAGGTTTTGCTATTTTTATCATGTTGAAAGACTGCTTCACTTCTCTTACAGGTTATCATAGGGCAAGCTGCTGTCCAGAGGTGCAGCGCAACTGTTAAATTCGAAGATAAAGATAAAATCCATTTTCCTCCAACTGTGAATGACAAAGACTTGCATGAGTACTTCCAGAGAGTTGCTGGAGATATGATTGGAAATAAAAAAGTTAGCATTATGCAGCCATTGATGGGCTCTGAAGATTTTTCTTTCTATCAAGAAGTGATGCCTGGAAACTTTTTCTTTCTCGGAATGAAGAATGAGACACTTGGGAAGCTCGAGCATGGGCACTCCCCCTACTTCACAGTCAATGAAGATGCACTTCCATATGGCGCTGCACTTCATGCATCACTGGCTTTAAGGTATTTTCTTGATTTCCAACCTAAAATGTATTCATCAGAGGGAATACGTCACGACGAACTGTGAGTTGCTGGTGCACTGTCTTGCTAGCAAGTATGAAATACGGTGTTGGCTTTAATTCTTTCAAGGAAGTGAGATTACTGCTTTTATGATGTAATGGTTCGTAAATATTACTATTATTGAAGTTTTTCTCAAATCTTATCATCAGAATTCTAAGTTTGCTTACTTTTGCTATTGTCAATGTCAAAGCAGAATAATCTCTTTTAGTCTTTAGTCTATCGCAAATCATTTTTCTACCAGATTTTCTATCTTCTTTACTAATCAATGAACTGGATTGCAGTTAAGAGTTACAGGATAAAAAACTCAGCCTAGCTCCATTTATGCTCAAGTGATAAATCTATGTTACAGTCAAATCATTCTCAGACGAGCGAATCATCTTAATTAAAAACATGGATGGCCAAATATTATAGTATATATTGTTAAATTGGAGGTTAAATATTTCTTGGTATGTATGGTACAAAAACATTACATTTGATGGAATTACAACAGATAACATGTAAAAGGGTGTTAGTGTGAGTGTCGGTGTTTCGCCAGCATGAGTGTTGGTGTTGGCCAGTCAAGAGTCATAGGTGCCAAGCCAAGTTGTCCAAGATCAATCAGTGCCATGAGTGCTTAGTCCCGCACACAGAGTCGCGGGCCAGCAGAATCCCACACATAGAGTTGTAGGCAAGCAGAATCATGCACACAAAGTTGTGGGCGAGAGTGGCATTTCAATATGGAAAGAATCTGGTCTCGAAACTTTTTCTATATCATATAAATGTAATATGAAAAATATAATTGTAATATGAGAATTGTAAAAACTCAATGTAATGATTTTCTAAAAGGAAGGTGTGATTGCTCAAATATGAGACACGTTTGTAGTCGTCATGTTGACAAACTCTCATAAGATTTTTATGGGGGAGTGACTAATCTCATTTAGACTCATGTTGGCCAGAGGACATATGACTATGATAGACGATATTTCTTACTGTCGCAGTGGCTTAAGTTTGTTGTTTGATGGATGCCTTCTGTCCACCTTCAACGATGTATTTTTCGAGATGAAATATGAATAAGATAAGTAACCCACCTTTCTTTCGATTGTTTCGATTTTATTACTTGTGCCTTATATGAGCTTTATTACGCTTGAGTATGACAATGTATCTTATTTTTCATATATTATTGTGTTATGATGCTTTACAATATTTCAAGTTGTCTAACCATTACTTGCGGAAGGCTTGTTTTTCGCAGATTAACGAGTTGATAAAAAACTTGCCTGCTTGGAGGAGTCTAAGATCCCGAAGGGGAGCCTTTCATATTTTTTTATGAGAAGTCTTTCTGCCAAACTGAGTGCAGAGCCAATAAAAATTTGGTATCGTTTTTTGAGCAGAAGCGAGAAGTACATTGTGTGAGCATTGAGAGACCAGAAGCACATCCTTAAAAGTTGTATACTGGCAACTGACATACATGAGAAGAAATGAAATGAGCAGAACCTGAAATGTTGAGTTCGAGAAGCCATTCACCCTTGTGATCTTATAAGAGCAGGTGAAGTCTGAGGCGAAAATTTACTTGAGGGAAGAGATGATCATCAACTATCATTTTCAATTAGAGAAGTTTGCAACAATCATTCTCTATATTTTCTCAATCAGAAGTCAACAAGCCAATGTCTTCAAAGATGCAGATGTCTACTCTACAGTCGCTCAAATCTAGCAGAGAAGAGAAGGGTAAGAGCAATGCCCTTGGAGATCACTTTGTTAATGCAGAGCAACTTGTCACTATGATCAACAATGCATAGGAGACTTCAACAACACTTATGTGCCAAGTCGACAAGGACGTTGACAGATTGAATGAGGGAGAGTGTAAGGGGGCGTTAGTGTGAGTGTCAGAGATCCGCCGGCTTGAGTGTTGGTGTCGGTGCTCCAATAGCTTGGGTGTTGGTGTTGGCTAGTCAAGAGTCATGGGTGCCAAGCCAAGTTGTCCAAGCCCAGCCAATGCCATTAGTGCTTAGTCCCATACGCAAAGTCGTAGGCAAGTAGAGTCCCGTATGGGGAAGTTGCAGGCGAACAGAATCCTGTACGTAGAATTACAGGTGACCAACATCTCGCACGCGGAGTCGCAAGCGAGCAGAATCCGCACGTAGAATTGCGGGCAAGCAGAATCCTACACGCAGAGTCACAAGCGAGCAGAATCACACACATAAAGTTACGGGCGATAAGCATTTCAATTTGGAAGGAATCTGGTCTTGAAACTTTTTTTACATCGTGTAATATAATATGAGAGATATGATTGTAATATGAGAATTGTAAAACCTCAATGTAATGATTTTTTGAAAAGGGGGTTTGATTGCTCAAATATGAGACATACTGGTAGCCGTTATGTTGACAAACTCTCATAAGCCTCTCTAAGGGGGGGTGACTAATCTCACTTAAGTTCATATTGGACAGAGGTCATATGACTATGATAGATGATATTGTTTGCTGTCGGAGTGGCTCGGGTTTGTTGCGTGGTGGATACCCTCTGTCCACCTTTAACAACGTACTTTTCGAGATGTGATATGAATAAAATAAGTAACCCAATTTTCTTTCAATTGTCTCAATTTTATTACTGTGTGAGCTTTATTATATTTGAGTATGACAATGTATCTTATTTTTCATATGTTATTGTGTTGTGATACTTTACGATATTTCGAATTGTCTAATTGTTACTTGCGGGAAGCTTGTTTTTCATAGATAAACAAGTTGATAAAAGACTTACTTACTTGGATGAGTCCAAGACAAGTGTTGCACAGTTTCAGGTTTGCAGTGCTCAAATTTGACTTTGTGACATAACATGTATGTTATTGTTGAAAGAGCTTTTCTAAGTAGGGTTGAATTTGAATTAAATTAAATGCGAACATATATGTTCGTGTTTGGATTCGTTCGTTATGATTTAGTTTATATTCAAATTCGTATTCTTCAAATTTTTTTATAGTGAAATTTGAGTTCATGTTTAGTTCGTATAATTCGATTTGTATTCGATTTGATTCATATTCGTATTTGTATTTGTCTTTGATTCGTATAATTTGTATTTATATTTTTTTAAAAATTATAATTAATAAAATATAATTAAATTTTTTTTATTTAAGTTTGAATTCGTATTTGTCGATTTTCAAAACTATAGTTTAGATTTATGTTCGGATTCGAATAATTCATTTCAGGCTCATTCAAATCAAATTTAAAAATGAATTTGATTTGAATGAGCTTGAAATGAATTATTTGTTCGGTTCGAATTCAGCCTTACCAAGAAGCTTAATGTAGAATCTATTTAGAATTTTTTGAAGATTAATGGTTAAAGAACCTGTAAACTCAAGGCACAAAAGTCATGAAATACCTCTAAGTAAACTGGGTTAGCGTCAGACTAAACTATCATTATCCAAATCTCTTCCCCAGCTGTGCATCTCAGTGATCAAGCCCTGATCAAAATCCTAGAACTTTGGGTGCCAAATCTAAAAGAGGTTCCAAAGCACTAGGAGCAAACTTTCTTGCAAAAAGGAAACAAAGTGAGACTTCCTGGTCATTGTAGGTGCAAGTCTCACTTTCAAGAATCTTCTTCAAAAATTCCTCATTTATGTCTTCTTTCCCAAATGTAGCAGGGTGAGCGCCGCCTCTCGACCAATCTGTCCAAGTAAGCGTCCGATTTGCTAGAAGATGAGGTACTTGAATGGTCAGCATTGTAGGGAAGTAGTGTTCATCAACATAACATCCTGGAACACAGAAATCTCTGAACTTAGGATAGTAGGTGGTGTCTTCAACAATGTTAATTGCCAACATTCGATTGACTTCAAACCACTGAGACCCTTTTCGCCACTGTTCAAGCGTGACCTCAGGTTCCATATTTCCATCATACCGCCCCCTTCCGTAGGGTCCAGGATCATCATATGAACTCATAAAACTATAATTGGATCGTGATAAGTAATAATAAATGACAGTGAAATTCTGCATTGGAATGCATGCCTCTGACAAAAGAACAAACCATTCATTGGAAAAATCAAGCAATGCGTTCCCTAGGAGTCTTCTCTCGGCCTCACACATACTCATCATTCCCCATTCAGCTGGCTGCAAAGAATGCAATGATTCATGAATAATCATCTGTATTGAAACTCAAGGGAGAAAAGCAAATCAATATAAAAGAAGAACAAAGAAGTTACCATTGAGCAAGTGTTCTTATTAGATTAGTCCATTCATTCTTTTGAAAATTAACTTTAAAGAAATCAAAGTGATAAAAACATAGCATTGAGATACACAGAGATCCAACTCTTTACACTGAATCTCACATGACACCTTCAGTCAATCAAGATAGAGAAACAATAATACAGAGAGAAAGATGATGAGTACCTGACTTGGGATTTGCCTCCTGTAAAACACAGAAGAAGGTGTAAAATTGGCAACATAAGCTGGATGTGAATGAATATAGATAGAATAATGCTCTGAAGGGCCGCCCTCGAAGAACTTCTCCCACAAAGGTGCCAGGGGCATTGGCCCCTTCGTCAAGAACATGAAGGCAATCTTGGGAACTCTTTTGAATGGATATTCCTTCACTCTAGGATCAAATGAAGCCCTCCATAACAACTCTCTGTCATTCATCGAATGTGAAAGTTCTGCTGGAGGCCTAACCAAGGATTCGATACTAAGAGCATCTTGAAAACAAGCCTGAATTATGGAGGGTGCTACAGGAGCAATATGTTTCATCGACAAAAATTTCATGGCATGCATACTAATGATTGAAATTCCTAGCCCCACAACTAAACACATTAAGATGACTTGAACAAGTCTTAATGGCAAAAGCCTAGCCATGGCTGGGGTTGGGTTCGGTCTAAAAGGAGAAGGAGGAGCCTTGCCCTCTTCCATTGACCCCATCATTCTTGACTGCATATCTTCAGCTTAAATCTTTATCACAGATACTTTCTGGTTATCAAACTTTCCAGAACTCGAATCCAAAATCTTGTTATGAAGAAAAAAATTGCAAAAACTTCGAGTTTTGCCAAAAGGGTATTTAAGTTTTGCATTTCTAGGATCATCATATCACACAATACTATCAAAATCTTACATACATAAAATTCAAAGATCACACCGCCAACAAGCATACAAAATCATTTCTTTACAAATGGATACTCATCAAAAAAGAATCCTTAACCACTAGAGGTACAAAATTTCAAAGAAACAACAAAATTTTCCTCATAATGTCTTGACAAATGTATCTACGGCATGTAACATGACTATTATAAAAAAAGAAAATGAGAAACAACAGTTACCATCTTCGGAAATTATTTTTATTGTTGTTATAAACGTTTTAGGAAACAAGAGCTTGAAATGGGTTAAAACTTTTGCTTTAATTGTTGAAAATATTGAAAACAACAAATGATTTGCAAAGACCAAAGAAGAGAGAGGCTCATGGGAGTTGTCAATGGGTTCTCTCTACGTGGGGTGTTTTGAAACATTAAGGTTGATCAAATCACTGCTCAACATAATGTGCTTATTGAAGACAGAGAGAAAAGACAAGTGTTCACTTCCGAGAAACTTATTACAAATTGATTTCGTTTGTTTTTGTATTTTTTATGTGTGGTGATATTGTAGCTATCAAACAGACTGTTAAAAATATGGTTTATCGGAAATATAGCTACAATACTGGTGAGTATTGAAATTGTCTTCAGAATCCTACTCCCCTCCTCCAATCAAATGACCTCTATTAAGCATTATGTTTGAGGGCGATATTACTGACAACTATAAAATGTATATATTTATGATACGGACTTGTATGTTGGATTTTCATTTACAAATTTATTGATAGAAAATAAGTTCATCAAATAAGAGGTCTTCCCTCCAATGAAAAATCCAGGTATAGGAAAATGAAACTCCATCCATTCTATTAAATTGAAAAATACCAAAAATTTTTATTCAAACAGTGCATTCATTAGAGTTGAATTTCTTATACATGTAAGAAATTTCAACAATGTGTTGTTACGATGACATAATTTTCTCATTTCAACTGATATATGTATCCAAGTACGTTTGAATGGTAATATCTAATATGAATTTATGTGCATTTTGATTTGAGATGATCTTGATAAACCATATTTTATATTCAAAGATCAAAGAATAGAATATGATACTTTTTTCAGGGTTCCTTTTTAAAGTTTAGAACAAGTTCCCTCACTTGAGTTTTTTGCAGCATATGATTCTCGTGTCATCTTTTTTTCCGATTCCAGAATCAATTAAAAATAAAATATAAATGTGGAATCAAAATAAATTTGATGTCCAGTGATCCATGTTCACATTACTTTAGTTAAAACAACATAATTCAATCTGCCATTAATTGAAATTCATACTGTATGACATCTCCATCCTAAGCCAAACAAAATTGTTCAAAGAAACAAATATCGGTTCGAAAAGAAAAATAACTACGAAGTAACAGGACTAGTGTGTTTTTCTCTTGCATCAAAATCAATAAGTCTAATCCAAAACTGCACCACTTCAAGTTTACTTCTCAGATGAGTTGGGTCCTCGCTTCTTTCCAAAGCCAACAACTGTGGACAAACGAAAGGTTGAGTATTAGAAGTAAACCACAAACAACGGTACAGCTATTATGAGATAGTATAATCATATTTTATAAACAACATTAACGATGCAGGTTCAAACTGCACCTATAATGTAAAATTTTTACAGATAATGAATTGCATTCATCTCTTCCTACATAATCGCAGGGAAGTTGGTGATTTATATAACTCAAAAGGGGCTTCAATTAAACAAAATTTTATCAATTGATGCTCCATATTCCAGGCCTTTCAAAGTTCAGCAGCAAGACTCAAAAACAATAAGCTAAAACATAGCATGCCCACGACAAAACAAAGCATACAATCAAGATAATTGGAACATAAGTGTATAATGGTTTAAGAAAGGAATTAAATCTAAACTGTTTTAATGGATCACAAAGGCCACGTGAAATCCAATACAAGATTATCACAATAAAAAATGAACTGGTCGTAGCCATTATTGGTAATAATGCAGCTAAAAAATATTGGTGATCCCAAAACAGCATAAAAATACCAGCAACAGGTCAGCAAGGGGTATTTGGAATGATCCTCACAAATTCAATACATCATTGCCATGTATTCTATGCATTTCATCCTGGTTTGACTATAAGTATAAGATCAGTTTTGAATCCAATATTAACATACTTCCCTTCCCCATTCACATTCACCATTTTCCAAAGAATCAAACAGAATACAATCATTTCTCAAATGCAGTTGGAATCACTGGTCACTGCTAAACACGCGCTTTCCAGGATTTAAAAAAAATGTTGGATATACAGTTACTAGTTTTTCGTTTTTCTTTTTGAGAAAATGATGGCAAGTACTCTGTAAAAAGCAGTTCCCAAATAAAAGAAAAAAACACAAACAGAACATCAAAAAAAAATTCTCGCTAGGACACACTATCGGTATTTTTAAGAGGGGATTTTAAGTGATTTTTTAAAAAGCACTTCCCAATTTAAACAAACACAAACAAAAAAAATCAAACCAACACTATGCATATGCATAAACAAAACAAATAAAAGATTAAAAAAACAAAAAAACGAAAGGCAAAAACAGCGAGGATTGATAATTCACCAGCAGTGACGAAACGGCGATTGTACTGCATGCGCTTGTAGGCACGTCCACGTGGCTTCTTCTTCTTGTCTTGCTTGGCCACCTTCGGTGTCTGGCCTCTCACCTTTCCAGCACGTGCCAGCGATCCGTGCACCTTACCTACGCAAAATTAAAGCAGGCATAAGAAATTTGAAATCAAGAACCAGTCTAAATGGCCGGACTTCGTGAACCAATGATGGGTATTGAAGCTACCCATGGCTGAATGTCACTGAATCTTCGTCTCAGAGAGAGAGAAAGGTTGCACGATTTTAGGGTTTGGGTTTGAAGACGGGATATTTATTCGACTTATGCGTGTAGATCCGACGGCTGGGATTAGCTGGCTGGAAATAGAACGAGAAGACGTCGAATAAATTCACCAAACGACACCGTTTTTGGTAATTTTGCTAATTAAAGTTTTTAACTCATTATAATCTCCATACTGCCCTTGGATAATTTATAATGACCAAAATGCCCCCTATCACAAAAGCCCAACCTAACTCCCTTTCCTCCATTTCCCTCATACAAAGCCAAGCCAACACACAAAATGCAAAACCACACGTTGAAGCATCTAACAGCATGTCCTTGGCTTCTGAAATTCCGCTCTCCTTCATGCACAATTGCCTCTCTCTCTTCCACTCAGCACCCACAACAGGAACAGAAACAAGAACAAACCCAATACAGCTTAAACAACACCAAGAGCAAACGGGGCACCAACAAGGGTGGTTCATATTTTCCGAAGAGGGGCCAAGAACTTGAGCTGGTTTGTGAGAGCTTGGCTTTTAAAGGGAAAGGAGTATGCAAGGTGGCGGACACTGGCTTCGTTGTACTTTGTGACCGTGTACTCCCTGGCGAGAAATTTGTTGGCCGAGTCACAAGGAAGAAAGGAAATTATGCTGAGGTTTGTTCATGTTTGTCATTGTTGTTGTGCTTATAGTTCACAAGATAATATGCAAATTTGGGTCTTTGTTTTTTTCGTTCAGTTGTGCTGAGGTTTTTTCTATGTTTAAGTAAAGAAGTCTTGAAATTTTGGTTCGTTTGGTTCTGTTTGATGAGCAAATATGAGGGATAGAAGAAAAAAGATCTGATGTTAATGGTTTCGGTAACCAGTAATGCCATTTGGTGGTGCAAAATATTGTATTAGTGATGTACAATGTTAAAGTAGTAAGAATATATGGATTTCCCACCTTCTAGTAGTAAGAACATATGGATTGGACACCTTCTTTTAGTGACATATAATGTTGCAGCTGCTAAATATAATGCTTGGCTTCTTACTTTTCTGAAAGTAACAAGTCATGATTTTGTGGTTGGTTATGCTTGATTAATGAGAAAATTTGAGGAGCATAGGAAAGAAATGAATTTAGAATGTTTGATTTCTTTTTTTCTGTATGACATGAATGTGGTTAGAAGATTGTTTGTAATATGAAAAGTCAATGTGGTAAGTAAATATGTATTATATACTTCATTTTAGTGACATAATGTGGCTCATTGTTAAATATTTCCATCCTTTTTTTCTTTTTTACCGGCCTGATTATGTTGCAGGGTGAGGACCTTCATGCTTCCCATCTTTTTAATGTTGATTTGTTTGCTTGAAACTGCAGGTAACCAAGGTAAAGACAATATCTCCTCATTGGGATGCTGTGGATGCACCTTGCAAGTATGCTTCATACTGTGGAGGTTGTAAGACACAAAACCTGTCTTATGAGGCTCAACTTAGAGAAAAGGAACAACAAGTCCATGATCTAGTGATACATGTTGGAAGATTTTCTGATAAAGACCCAGAAAACTCTAGCATTATGAAGCCCATTGTTCCCTGTGAAATTCAATTTAATTATAGAAATAAGGTTAGTGTTATAAACCATGTCCAATATGGCTTAGTGCAATAAGCCATGGTTTCTCTTTGTCTTTTTTTTTTCTTCAGCTTTTGGTAATCTCTATATTAAACACTGAGCCCACTGTTGGCATGAAATTATCAGAGAAGTTACTACAATGATAAAATAGATTGATGCATCCCATTTCCTCCGTTATCATTTTATAATAACCATATAATTCAACCTTTAGAGGGGGGCACTTAAAACCTATCACTTTCTGAATAAATGTAAATAAATTAATGAATAAACCTAACAGAAAATTTCAGCTCCTAATTTCTTGCTTCTGCAGATGGAATTCTCATTTGGTTCTAAAAGATGGTTGCCTAAAGAATCATTTGAGAAGTGGGATGGGGAGGTCCATTATGCACTAGGATTGCATGCTCCTGGTTTTTTTGATAAGGTTTTAAACGTTGACAAGTGCTTATTGCAAAGTGAACCTGCCAATGTGGTATGCTGTGTTTTCATTTTTATAATTGAAGTTGTTTATGTTCTTATGTGTATATGACATACGTTAGCTGTTGCATACAAATTTCCAGGATAATTATACTTAACATTTGTAGATAAAATCAGAAAGTTCTCATTTAAACTTATCTTCTATGATGAAATTGGCAACAATAATATAATATAAAATTCCATTCATCAGTAAACTAGAAGAAAAATACACTAAGGCTGCAATGATTTTTATACAGTACTTGGTAACATGTGAGATGTTTGACGTCGCAGCTGCATACACTCAACAGGCTACGGAGTGGTAACAGTAACTCAAATAATGCATTAGTGTGCCTTTGGATATACTGCTTAGTGAAATATTTATTGGAACAGTTTGAAGTAACCGTCAAAGTTGATGGGAGAAGCTAGGTCAAGGCAGGTAGATTTTAGATGGTCATAGATGATTCTGAAATTGGTGAGGAATAAATGAAGATAATTTGCAAGATCTAGTGATATGTAAATGTCAAGGATATTTTCAGCTGATCAAAGCAGCTTTGTGTCCTTTGATTGCTTATATTATGCATGCTAAGATTTTCCAGTTCTAAAGCTAAACATTGTCAAGTTGATTGGTTCATCTGGATTATAAAACATTGCTTTATCCCCCTGCACAGTTTCTGCAGCTTTTAATTTAGTATTACCCCATAGTTTATGATTAATTTATTTTTGAGTGTGTGAGAGAATTGATGTTTTAATGCTCTTTGACTTCATTTTATTAAATAGGTCCTTGCTGCTGTCCAAGATTGTTGGAGAGACCCACAATTAGGTTTATCTCCTTATGATGTTCACTCTCATGCAGGATTCCTCAAGCATTTAATGCTAAGATCTGGAAGGTGCTTTGAGTACTGTAGATATCATCATCAGTTGGTTACATTCAATATAAACTTCACATACATGATGGCTTGTAGCATAGTTTGTACTCTATGAGTTCACGGAGCCATGATTGATGTAGAAAGCCATATCTCCTTGGATTTAATAACCATGTTTGTGTCCAGGGATGTGAAGACTGGTCTGACTGAACTCATGGTCAATTTTGTGACATCTTCTTACAAACCAGAGCTGCTGAAGCCGTTGATTGAGAAAATTTCTTCAATTGCTGAAGTGGTTTGTACAGGAAATTTTAAATTTTATTATATTTGAAAATGAGCTTTTCGTGATTTTCTTTGTTAGAGTGAACTAGAATTTGTGCTTCTCGGATGCTATGGTTGGAAATAGATTTTTGATAGAACTATTGGTTGAATAAACTTGACCACCAAACTGATTCCAGCCTATTAAGATCAGTTCTTTGTAATAAAATACTGGATGGGATCAGGTCCTAGTTGGTTGTTTCAACATTGATTTGTTAGGGTAATGCTCATGGTTGGTGCAACATTGATTTGTGGGCATAAAGCAGAAAGTGAACATATAAATATGCATGTATAACCAAAAGAAATGTTGCCCATGAATTATTCAGTAATCCTTTGACCTGCATTGGTGGATATATTTTCTATCATTTATGACAGTATATATATATATTTTCTATTTTTGAATTATCTGGTCTTAAGTTTGTTGCCATGATTACTATTTCATTTATCCATGAATCTTTCTAAAAGAAATTTCTGATGATCGATAGGTTAGTATTATGAATAATGTCAATTCTTCTGTTGGTAACACATCTGTTGGGGAGGAGGAGCACACTTTATATGGGAAATCTACCATCACTGAGACTTTACGAGGGCTTACGTTTCAAATTTCGGCCAACTCTTTCTTTCAAACAAATACTCACCAGGTATGCTAGCCCATGCTTGCTCCTCTACTAGTTTGTTTTATCTCTTGCTTAAATTTATCATTTAGTTTCATGGGTTAACTGTTAATGCAAATATGGAATTGTTTAGGCAGAGGTTCTATATAAACTTATTGAGGATTGTGCTGGTCTCAAAGGAGATGGCTCAGAAGTTGTGCTTGACCTGTTTTGTGGAACTGGGACCATTGGTTTGACCCTTGCAAGAAAGTATATCTCCTCACTTCATTAGGTTTTATTTGTTGAGTCTTAACCAGTCTAGTATTTCTGTTAACTTGGTTTTTTATCTTAAGAGTATCAAAAAATCATTGGCTGCATTGTAATTCGTTATTGGCAGGGTTAAACATGTTTATGGCTATGAAGTAGTCCCTCAAGCTATATCAGATGCACGTAGAAATGCCACGTTGAATGGTATTTCTAATGCTACTTTTGTCCAAGGGGACCTCAACAAAATTGGTGAAAATTTTGGCAATGAGTTTCCAAAGCCTGACGTTGTCATTTCAGGTCGCCTTCTTAATCAGTGTTTTCTTTACAGATAATAAGTTAAAATTTTTTTTGTTTTCAAAATATATATATTAATGCCATGCTAGGAAATATTTATAATTTTGGGCAAGTATGATGGATTGAATAGTTAACAGTATTTTTATTTCTTGGGAGTAATGAGAAGAGTTTAGAGTAGGCATAAATCAACTACAGAATAATTTGATTAAGACACATGATTTTGTTCATTACTGATAATTTATAAGCCCAAGCCAATTGAGACACAGACTGCACTGTGAGGAAGTTTCTATTGCATTGTTTTGGTCAGGGAGGGAAACTGAATGAACTGAAATTTATAAGCTTCATTATTTGACATTTACTTCATTAAAAGATTATACTCAATAGGATCTTCTGTCTTATGATATTTACTTTAAATATTATAACCACTACTATACTATTTTTTTTTTTTCTATTTAGTTTATTTTGTTTGCTTTTTTTTTTTGGTTTAATGTCCCAAATCATGCAGATCCAAACCGCCCTGGTATGCATATGAAATTGATTAAGTTCCTGCTGAAGCTTAAGGCGCCACGCATTGTTTATGTATCGTGTAATCCGGCGACATGTGCACGGGACCTTGACTACCTTTGTCATGATTTGGTATGCATGTTTACCAAGAACTCTGTTAGTCTTTCAAACTTTCTACAGTTATAACTTTGGAAATCCTTTCTACAGACAGAACAAAATATTCAAGGATGTTACAAACTAAAAAGCCTACAGCCAGTGGACATGTTCCCTCACACTCCGCATATTGAATGTATTTGCCTGCTGGAACTGTCTTGACCTTTGGCTGCAATCATTGTCTTTTAACCATTCAAGCCTAGATTTTGAGGCATTGTCGATCTCTCAATCAAAGGTGCTGACTGAAACTCAGTTCATTTCTTCTTGCATATTCATCCTATCTGCTCAGCTGCTTCCAAACTTGGCCGTGGATAGAGCATCTTGGTTAAATATTCGGGCTAACTTTAGTTTCTCTGTTTGAAGTTACCATGATAAAGTACTTGAGATTGTTGGTTGATAGATTTCTTAATCAATGTTGAAAAAATTGCTTGAGTTCGATATGGTTTGTCCAAAATCCAAATATAATGCTCCATACCACTTGGACTTTTGTTATGTAATTTTTTTGTAACTTTATTCCTGTGCATTGCTATTATAGTTTCCTCAAGAAATTCATTTATCAACAAGTTCTTTATTTATCAGCTATTATCATATCTTTATTTTATGAAATATCTTGTCTTAGATTAATTTTATTTGAGCGAAAACTAGAAAAAAAAATCTCATCAAAAAATCTTGGTTCTTTCAAACCATAAATGGTACTAAGAAGAAACTATAGTAGTTGATTCGAACTAATTCCAAAAGAGAAGTTTAAGGAAGAGGGCTAATCCCAAAAGAGAAGTTTAAGGAAGAAAAATCATAGAAGTACAAAACAGAGGACAATCAGAAAAGAAATTAAAAGATTTTTTTAGGAGAAAGAAAATTGTTTTTACATAATTATTGATTCTCTATTATGACATTGTTTCACTTATTATTACCATTCTTACAAACTAATGGAAATGATGATGTCACATTTTGACTTACCATGCAAAATACTCTAAAGGGATTTGATTGCAAGTAATATTTAATTATGAATTCCACTGGCCTCTCTTTTAATTAAATAGGGTTTATTCATAGATGAGTCAATCCATTTATAAATAAATTAATCTACCTTATTATGCAATGATGAATCTGGAACTACTTTTTTTGGGATGACTATGTAACACTACTTTCTGATTATCTTGGTAAGTTAGTTTTTATTGTTTACATGATCTTGATTAGCTTGTAAATAATAAAAGATTCTAGTAATCTTTCATTGCAAATGATGATATAACAAGTGATATTGGAGGTTTTCACTTATATTAAAAGATTATCAAGTTAATTTTAATTTTGTTACAATTTTATTCTTACTACCAAATTTTTTGATAGTTTCAAAAATATTAATTACATCTTAAAAAATAAAATAAATTAGATATGTAAATTTCATATAATCATATATTTAAGGTAAATTATAAAATTTAAAAATAATAATTGTATCTCAAAAAACAATTACACCAATAGATGGCTTTTGATCATAGTCATTTCTCAAATAGCATTACAAAGATTTTTTTTATACTTAGGGATTGATGAAACCTTCGTCCATCTACTATAGTCTAATTACACTTCTCAATATAATCAATAACACTATCATATTAATAGCCTTAATAAAAATGTTATATTAGACTAGCGTCAAAATAGACTAATTGGGGAATGAGCTTTATAATAATCTCAAGTTTGAGAATCACGTGCACTACTGTCCATTAGAAAATTTATTCCACAAATAGTGGAGTTACTATATAAGTAAAATCCTCTAACAGGTCAATCTGATGAACATGTAGTCAATATGCATATATATGTTATACCAAGTTGATACTAACAACATTGACACATGAAACCTATTGTTACCTTTTGATAAAATCATTCAAGATGATGTTAGTCATACTGCATTATTTGGGCCTTTGGTTGGAACAATACTAAAATTAGAATCATATTTGTATTGGCCATATTGGCCACCATACTTGTTTAAAAAGCTTTTTGCAATTAAAGTACACATAGATCTCTTATCACGGTTTTACTAATATAATGACATTCATTATATATATATATATATATATATATATATATATATATAGAGAGAGAGAGAGAGAGAGAGAGAGAGAGAGAGAGAGAGAGATACATATGCAATAATAGATAAATAATTGTTGATCTTATTAATAAAATACAATGCATTGTTTCGAATGTAATTACATAATTAGGCTTGAAATTTGGCTTTATAGTACTTTACTCTTAACACTTTGCACATTGCTTTCCAATACACCATTATAGCTATCTTTTTAGCAATCACATTAACTTGTGAATGATCC
>JAJEJH010001328.1:0-22410 GCA_026122585.1 Anacardium occidentale
CTATTATATTCTCAAGCTTCTCCATCATGCTTCCCTTATGTTTCCCTTGGTCATATTTCTTTTCTTCCACTGAATGGCTGTAAAATGACATGTTAATGCATGATATGCATAATGTGTTTATGCACGACATATGTATAGGATTAACAAAATGACAAATTAGTGCATGATGTGTTTAAGCATAACACGCAAAAGACATGTTAGTGTATAATATGCATGATGTGTTTATGTACAAAACGACAAGTTAATGCATGATATGCATGATGTGTTTATGCACGACATATATGCAAGGATTAACAAAGTGACATGTTAGTGCATGACATGCATAATCTGTTTATGCAAACGCCTGACATGTATACAGGATTAGATGGGTGAATTTATTTTAAAAGACAACTTTATTGGACTTAACAAAAATGGCGGCAAACTATGGGTTCACTAAGTATACAGACAAAAGAATTGTGGGTCCAATGTCTAAGTAGAGTGAAGAATTAAACTAAAAAGAAAACTAATGACAACACATTTAGCCCTAAAGATAAAATTTCGAATTCAACAATGGGACAACTTAGACCTAAAGTTATGCAACATGTGAGACAAGACGGATGAAGGGTAAATTTATTACTCCTAAATGATTTTACCTTGTGAGATGACTCAAATCAAAATTACTTATTTCGAAAGACCAAAGACAAAAATACCCCTACGAGGTAATTCAGATTGAAATTAGCCAATTCAGATGACACCTAACGATTTTCACTTTACAAGAATGACTTAGATTGAAACATCTACTTAGAGTTACAGGTGACAAAGTTTCCCCTATAGGATGATTCAGATTGAACATATCTACCTAGGCTGACCAAAGATGAAAATGCCCTTTAGAGGCGATTCGAAGCGCTTTACAAACTTACCACATCGGAATCGACTCTTCGCATTTTCCCCAGTGGAGTCGCCAGAGCTGTGGCACCGGTTTTTACCGCGCCACGCCAGGACAGACTTACCACTCTTGTTTAACCACCCTAAACGTGATCAAGAGAAGCGCATAACGGGTTTTTGGCCCGCTACGGAGTCTATGGAGTCGCCACCCAAGAGTAACCTCGGGAAAGTACACATCGGTGAGGATGAGTGATTTATGGATCCCTTACGCAGGACCCAACTACCCCTCACCTGCCCAATGGGTCGAGTTCGAAGAGTCAGGTACAACGATGGGAAGGTGTTAGGCACCCATGTCGCCCGGCATGAAAGCCGACCTCCACTATTGTGATTCGTTCGTTAAGCGCGTTACCAAGTTTAATTAAATTCTAGATTATCACACGATGCATTATTAACAATCATACATATACAATAAATTAATTCATCCGCGAATATAATAAAATACGGAAAAGAAAATAGAAATTAAAAATTACAACCATTTTTCCATACACCCCTATACATTTTTTCTAATCCTAAACAAGCCTAAGAATAATAAAATAACGAATAAATCCTGCAAAACAATTTTGTTAGTTAATCTAATAAAATAAATCCTACAAAACAACTTAATTAATTTAATAAAATAAATAAATGAACCCTGCAAAATAAAATTTCGTTAGGAGCAAATTACAATTATGAAATAAGAATAAAAATAAAATCCATAATTAATAGCTAGCCCACATAAAAGCAGCCCACCCAAGGAATAAACAAATTGCAGCCCACTTAAAGATATGAGCAAAGTGCAGCCCGCCCAATGGAAATTGACAGCATACCAGCCCATCTAAAGAATTAAGAAAATGCAGCCCAGCCAGCCCGCCCAAGAGAATAACCAGCATGCAGCCCAACCCAATAATATATACCCACATGCACAGCAGCCCATCCAAGGAATAAACAAACAAAATGCAGCCGGCCCGCCCAAGAGAATGAACGCAGCCCAACCAGAAAACCCAATATACACACATGCACAGTAAACTAAACAAATTCCCCCCAGCCGCGATTCGAACCCGGCGCCCCACAGACCAAACCTTCCGCCTCTTCCCACCAAGGCAACAGCCAATTTCATTCCAAATGGATGCAAAATTATATATATATAATATGCACAGACACACACACAATACAAAAATTGCATCTTCCGCCCAGATTGCTAAAGGCCAACCATGCATCTCATGATAATTTATTTTTGTACACAGACATACATATATATGTACAGAATTGAAGATACAGAAAAGAGAAATACGATACAAAATATATGTAGAGAAATATCAATGCAAACAATCAAATCGAATACAAAATTCGAACAAAAGAAACATTCAAAATACGAAACATAAACAAAATCATAGTAAGAAAAAAAATAAATAAATAAATGAGATAATATAAAATTTTATTCGTAAAAATTCCCCTCAGGGACTGACCTGAAATCGACTAAAAATCTTTCGATGTTGAGTTGAGGATGAACCAAAATTACAGAAATTAGTTTTTCGATCTGAATTTCTTTCTGAAAAATCTTCTTCTGCAAATTTTCTCTCTCAAATTTTTCCTTTCTCGGAAATCCTCTCCGTTTTCGTTTCTGGAAAACCCCCTGAAATACCTTTTTTGTTTCTGGAAATCCTCTCCCCCTTTCTCCCAATTTTTTTTTTCTCTCCGAAAGTTTTTCTGCCCCTCTGAAATTTTCTCTCCTCTCGGCCCGAAAGTTTTTCCTCCGAAAGTCCCCCTCAATTTTTCCAATAAATGCGGCTTTTATACTTTGGGAAAATGTAAAAAAAACTGACAGCCCGCCCAAGCAAAAAGCAGGCCACGCGCACGCACAGCCAGCGTGCGGCGCGCTGGCCTGGACAGGGGAGAGAGAGAGAGCCGTGCACGCCAAGGCAGAGGGCGTGCAGGGACTCAGCGCGCGTGTAAGACACGCTCGCGCTGCAGGCCAACCCTTGGGCCTCAGGCCTGGGCTACGCATTGGGCTTGGGTTTTTTCTTTTTTTCTTTCTTCTTTTGACTTGGGCTGGCTGCATGGGCTTGGGTTTTTTCTTTTTTTTTTTTTGGTAATAAAATAAACACATTTTTTTTTATAAAAATAACATAAAATAAACTTCTTTTTTTTTTTTAACTCATCCATCCTTGGCTCAATATCTCAAAACTTCTAAATCAACATTCAGGTTTTTCATCATCGGGGATGACCCTGTTGGGTCCAAAATAGGGTGTCTAAAGTTCTCTAAATTGGTTATAAGTCAAACTTAAATTCTTAAGGAATGAATGCTCACTCAAAATAGATAAAACACGACTATCATTAAACATATTGTCACTGATGTAAAGACTCTCGAGATTATTCAAGTGTGATAACTTTTCAAAACCTGTAAAATGAATCTTATTAATAAATTAAATTTAATAAAGTAAAAAGTTTATTCTTTAAAATCAATTTATTATAAGGATGGATAGTAAAATACCTTCATTCTCAACACAATCGGCTATAAGATTGTATTCTAAATTAAGTGTTTTCAGTTCTTGGAAGGGAGAAAATAAAGAAAAATTTAGGTTTCACTCTCCTAATTCCTCTTTTCTTGTATATGATATATCAAGATCTATCACTCTATCTGTTGTGTTGTTACATTGAAATTTATTTAATCTTATTCATGTGCAACACAGTTTCAAAATTGACTTATAGATTATTTAAAAGTAATGATTTTGAGCAATAACTTCCTGGAAATTCAAGTGGTGCATTCCAAGTCATTAAAGTCATTTTCATGGTGAATGACTAAAACATCATGCGCTCCACTAGTCAACGTAAATTATGTGATTCTGCCGTGGAAGAAGGATTGGAATCACTTTCATGATATTTCCTTTCCCACACGCGGCATCGTTTTTTCATGAACTCAGTGTATAAGACACGGTTTCCTTTCCACATACGGGTTTATTTTTTATGAACTCAGGTTATCTTCTTCTAATTATTTTCTTTTAATTCTCGTTCTTTAAATTTAAAAAAGCTATTTTCCTATCTATTTATTAAATTTGTTAAAAAAATTTGTTAATTTTTTAATAAAATTATTAAAAAGACAAAAAAACTCTCAAACTAAATAATATATTTTTAAAAATTTTATTATAATTTTTTACCTCTATATTATATTAATTTCAATTCAAAATAATAAAAATAAATTTAAATTTAACTATCCCTAATAACATTCATCGTTGATGCGTGTAACTCTAATCGTGAATTGCACCATTTTGATGTGATTTAATTTTAGTCCATAATAATAATAATAACATTGTACATATGTTGGCCAAAAGACTTAATCCCCTCAAGGTTTTTCTAAATGATAAAGTCTCATCCATGAATCTTTTGAAACTTAAATACCTATCTATTAACTAAAGTTAATAGTTAAGTTTAAATGTTAACCGTCAAATATTAATGATTAAAAAAATATTTTTGTCATTTTAAATAAAAAAATTTTAAAATAATAAAATAAGTTCTAAGAAATAATAATAAAAATTAAAAACATTTCAAATAAATAATTAAAAATTAAAAAACAAAACAACCATTGTTGCCAAAAGTCAAACCAGGTGGCCATAGTACAGTCAGATCTAACCGGTTCATACAATCAAGGTAATCAGATGATTATTTTCATCTATTTAGTTTGATTTTAGATGGCCATTGTCACCGACAACACTTTTGTCGTTAAAATTTTTTATTACAGGAGTAAGGGTGAGAACAATTTTTTCATGACACTTTTAATCATTAAAATGACACTTTTGTCCTCTTGAAAGAAAAATTTTTTCATGAGACAACACGGTTTTAAATTGACTTCTAAGATTATTTTAAAGTAATAATTTTGAACAATAACTTCCTGGAAATTCAAGTGGTGCATTCCAAGTCATTAAACTCATTCCAAGTCATCATTTTATTCTGCCACGGAAGAAGCATTGGAATCACTTTCATGATATGTCCTTTTCCACACGCGGCTTCGTTTTTCATGAACTCAGTGTATATAGACACGGTTTCTTTTTCCACACGGGTTTATTTTGTATGAACTCTGGTCATCTTCTTCTAATTATTTTCTTTAAATTTGAGAAAACTATTTTTTTATCTGTTTATTAAATTTATTAAAAATTTTATTAATTTTTTAAATAAATTATTAAAAAAAAATGTCAAACTAAATAATATTTTTTTCTCCAATATTTTACTGTAATTTTTTGTCTCTAATTTATATTAATTTTAATTAAAAATAATAAAAATAAATTTAAAATTAACTAGCCCTAATAACATTCATCGTTGACCTGAGCAATTCTAATCAAGAATTGTACCAATTTGATGCGATTTAATTTCAGTTCAGAATAATAATATCATTGCATATTGGCCAAAGGTTTTCCTAAATGACAAAGTCTTATTTATGAACTTTCAAAAACCCAAATACTTACCTGTTAATCAAAATCAACGGTCAAATTTAAAAGTCAACCGTTAAATATTAATGATTAAAAGATCATTTTTATCTTTTTGAATAAAAATAATTTTAAAAATATTAAAAAACATTTTTTTAAAATAATTAAAATTAAAAATAGCAATAACCGCTATTGCCAAAGTTTAACTAGGTGGCCAAAAATGGTCACTTAGCTCATGGTGTAGCTAGATCTAACCACCTCACACAATCAATATGGTCAGGTGATCATTTTCATCTATCTAGTTTGATTTTCAATGGTTACCACTATTGGCTTTCTTCTTGGAAAAGGGTTCCTTCCTGGCAAGCTTTAGTATTTCTAGCTTATGCTTGACTATTGAAATGCCCATACTCTAGAGAAACTCATGGTTGAAGTAAGTTAAATTCTCCTTTTGGAGTTCATTTCGAGCAAAGGAAGGTTGTATTCATGTGCTAGTGATGGCTCAATGCTAGTCTTTGATAGCCAAAACAACTAATCCATGGCTAGCCGGTGTAGGAGATGAATGGTGATCTCATCGGGAGCTCATAATATGGAAGTGGATGCAAGTGGTCCTAGACCCCCAAAAGCCAACTAGACACATAATAGTACAAAAAGAAGAAGAAAGTAGATAAGAGGTTGACGAGTAAGGGAATTAACATGGGTGGAAAGATTGAATTTGAAGGTGTCTTTACTTATGAGATTGAGAGTGCTATAAACCGAAATTGAGAGTGTCTCTTTTTGAGAGTTCTCATAATTGGTTAGCTATGTTATTCTTAAGAATACCTTTTACATTGAATTTACCTTGTATGAAGTGGACTAAAGAGACAAGGGCCCTTGACCACTAGAAGCTGAAGTGAAAGGTGAAGGTGGATGAATGAATTGAATAGAAACAACTTAACAAGAAAGAGATATTTTAATTCTATAAAACATTAGGGAGGTGCTAAATAATGGTTTTGTCTTATCTTATCAAAATAAAAGAGGGCCAATGACTGAATTATTGAGTTTGGATTCACCTATAATGAATTAATCCAACCCATTAGACAGTAATTATCCACAATAATTAAGGTCGATTAAAAGAGGCCATGAGTGGTTGTAGGCACATATATAATATCTCAAAACCGTCACATAAAGGATAAATAAAATTATTTCTTCATTTCCCTTTTTTCACGTAGAAATGCCATAGAGATCTGGAGCTAAAATATGAAACAAATCATGTTGTGAAAATAATTAACATTGGATCACTGCAGTCATTTTTCAGATCAATTTAAGTGAAAAAAAATTGAATCTAAATACCTAATCTATTGAATTCATATTTTATGGGATTTGGAAAATGAATCCAATATTAAACATGGCTTGAAATCAGATTGGCCATCAATTGATTGATATGTTGTTAGTCTGGATGAAGATTTAAAAATTATCAAGTTGTTAGATTATTTTGAATTGAAGTTGAAGTGGGTGAATTGTGTTAGGTTGAGTTTGCTTGGTGTACTAGTGAAATTTTAGAAGTGATTAAGCTATTGGTTTGTGATGAACCCTCGTTGGACTTAGTGAATTGAGTTGGGTCATAGATGGATTTAATCTAGGTCTTTTAATAAGGGTAGATATAAACTGATTTAAGTTTAAATATTTTTTGTTTGAATTCAATTCAAATAAGAATAGTTTAGTTTGAGTTTGCCAAATTAAAAATAAAAGTGGTTTGAATTCGATTTGAATAAAAATAATTTAGTTTGAATTTAATTTAAGTTTATGGTTCGAATCTGTAACTTAAATTTATAGTTTGAAATTATAACTTATCGGGAGTTGCAATACATTAACCTTTAAAACTACTGAAATACTTTCTTGCTTAAAGCAACAATACCGGGAAGGTAAGGTTGTAAAGAAGGTGATGACCATTATTTGGGTATTGGCCAATGTCGAGAGAATAGTTGTTGTAATTTTATCTCCTGCAAGGCCATTGAAATGGAAATCAATTATATTAAAGTCACCAGCTAGAAGACTTAATTTGCCAGAAAATGGGTCCCTACAAAAGCGAAGGTTTCTTAAATGGTGAGTGACAGCTCACATGAAAGCGAAGCAAAGATCGAAGAAGGGCAGGTTCTGGTCCGGAAAAAGCTCAATCAGGTGGATTAACACTCAGATTAGTTGAGGTGGTCACATGGAATTATGATGATGATGATGAAATACTAATTAAATTTGCAATCAATTTGATTTATTAAAATAATAAAAATAGTTATTAAGATGTAACTTCAAAATTTACTCTGAAAGAAAAAATTTAATCTTAAAGTTTAAATTTAAAATTATGTATAGTTTTTACTTTTATAATTATATTTGACAATTTTTTATATTTTGAAAATGTTGCATAATTCCTTATTTAGAATAGTATCAAAGATATTTCAATAATATGTGATATATATCATTTATTTACTATATGATATGTCATATATAAGATTGGATTAATCATTAAATTTCAATCGAATTTGATTAACCATTCAATTTAATCTCAGTTGTTTTAAAACAATAGTTTAAAACTGACAATATTTTTTTTGACAAACTCTTAAATTGGGTAATATGATTTGATATGACAAGAAGACACCCAACAAGTTGAGCTTCAATTTTGAAACAGAGATTGAGAAATGGTATGAGATCTTAATCATCTATTTATTTACGTGAAACAATCGCTTGAACAATTAGAACAAAATAAAATAAGTTGACATGAAGGAAGTGACATGTCATCAACAAATGCCAACACACTTTCTCTCTTTCCATAATAAACAAACAAAACTTGATCATGTAGGTTTCAATCTTGAAAAAGAGCTGCCTATATTGGACGTTCATCATAGACACTGCACAAGTTTTCCTTGCTGCCGTTGTAGTCCGCACAAAGCCTTGGGCTTGGAGGTCGTATATGCCCAGCTAACTTGCATAAGTCCATCAAGAAGCATAAGATATTGGGCTCCTGTGAGTCAAGAGCAACCGCTCTTGCTTGGTACTAATCGCTCTACTCTTACAATATGACTAACCGCTGACAAAAAGAACCGAATTGCAGTTCGGCTGGTTGTAGTGATACCCAGTTCACGTGTTGCCAGAGCGTGAACTACAAGCTAACTGGGAAGTTGATTTGGCGAAGAAGCCGGAAGACTATCTCTTGAAAGTTTTCCGGTCAAATTAATGATTCTGAACATCTCATCCCCCCGATGAATTCTTCTTTGCTTTCCTCAGTTGAATTTGTCTTTTGAATAGCTTTTTTTTTTTTTTTCTTTTTGTGTGTGAATTTTAGAGTTCAAATTTTGGTGGGGATTTTATAAAAATTATTTTGATATGATATTGAGAAGGTGTTAATGCTCCCAAAATTGATTCTAAAATCTCCCAAGTCACCCCTAAAATTCCAGCCCCAAATAAGTCTTAAATTCATGCAATTTTCCACCCAAATCCAACACTAATTCATCAACAACAAACATAAATGAATATGTAGCAAGAAAAACCAACCTCAAGCATAAAGGATTCCTCCACCAACTTGAGGGTGAACCAAGGATAAAGGAAATTCCACCACCAAGGTTCTTCCACCACCAAATTCCTTCTTGCAAATGGAAATTTGGATAAAGGAAAATAAACATTCACATGAGCCACAAAAGCATCATGGAATTGAAAGAAAAAGCACAAAGCTTCTCTAAATTTTCATTTCATCAAAAAGTTCTTTACAATAAGTTTGGATTGCCTTTTATAGGCATGATACAAACCATGGTTAAAGTCTAACTAACCCTAGTTAACTTAAACACCACTTAAATTAAATAAAAGAAAACATAAAAGAGACAAATTACATGTTTCCTAAATCTAATTACAATGCATAATTTAAATACAAATATATTTTAAATATCATAATTTGCATGTTTGTATCTTCATATAATTTTTCCTTGATTGAATTGACCTTGATTCGAATTTCTCGATTTAAGCATTCGATCCGAATTAATTATTGAATTCGATCCAAAGAGTTGTTGGCATTCGAATCCGTGTTGGAGGTCATTCGAAACTCAAAATATCAAGAAAGTTGCTTTGGAGAAGTTCTGGAAGCGAAAACATGCAAAATAGCTTGAAAATGCAAAAGGATCCAAAATTGGGCAGAATCCAGGTGCCGCGTCACCATGCCGCGGCATGCTGCGCACGCGGGTGCGCGCGCAGGCAGGTGTGCGTGCAGAAGCTGGGCATGCGGGCGTTGGGGCGCTGCGCGCGCACGCAGGTGTGCGTGAGTGCACGCTTGCGCGCGCGCACGCGCACGCAGGTCAGGAGCGCAGCGCTGCGACGCCAGGCAGGGGGAATTTTCGCACAGCCCGTTTTCACTCGTTTCTTATCCGAATTGAGTCCCGTTTCTTTCATTGGCTTCGTATGAATCCATTTGATGAATTCATGCTCCTTGATGTTCCATTTTTGATTGTTGCCGAGCTCGAGCATGATTCGAAGGCTTTGGCAGAAATTATGCAAGATGGTTTGGAATTCCTTTCGAATGCTTTGATCAAACCCGAAGAAGCTTGTTTTTTCTGTTTTGATGGCTTGGAAAGGCTTGTATTGGCTTGAGAGATAATCTGGAGGCATCAAGGCCTGAATCGGTGATGACATTTTTGAAATCACACTTGAATTCGGATTTGGATACATATCATATTTTGTTGTTGTTAGCTTGGCCTGATGATCTGGGCATGAATTGGGATTTCTGATGTTGAACTTCAAATTATATTCATAAGGTATAGTTATGTGAATAGCCTTGAATGAGTTTCTGTATATGTTTTATGTGATGGGATAAAAATATGAATGTCATGTAAATGCCTTTGTTTGGCTTCTGATAGAGACATATGTGAAGAAGAAGGTTAAGGATGTTATGCCTACTGCTACTGGACATGAGCGGGAGGAGCTTGAAGCTGAACTTAGGTAATTTTTTATTTAAATGCAGTTTGGTTTGTTGTGAAATGTTATATATAAATATAAAGGCAAATTTTGTGATGAAGAAATGGTTAAACATAAAGCCAAAGGTTTATGATTTCAGTGAACGTGTCACATGCTCGAAGGAATCGAGCTCTCACTCGACCTCCACCCCGTCGCAGAATGCTTACAGGTGGTGAGAAGCTCTCAAGAAGATATGAAGTAGCTGGAAAGCAATTACAAATTTTAGAGTGAAATCAAAGTCTGTTTTTTATTTATTTTACTGCTGTTTATATACATTCTAAGAGTTCTACATGATGCCTAAAATTATGGTAATAAATTCAAACGTGCAACGTGAAACAAATAATCTGCCATTAACTCCTAAAGAAAAGCATGCCATTAAGAAATAACTTGCCATAAACTCCTACAGAAAAGTACGCCACTAACTCCTAAAAATAGCAGACTACTATTTTCTAAAAGTCTTGTGGTAAGACACGTAACAGAACGTTTTTACAGCTTCTTTTTATCATCAAACTATCCCCATGAACACTTTTACATCATTTTGTTCAACAGCTACTCTAGTAAATTATCACCAAAAGTTTTCAGCTGTCAGAAACTTATAATGTTTTCATTCTATGTAATATTGTTTTTCATAACCAGTCGTCAGAAAGAAATTATCTTGGTCTAAATGTTATATTACGTATTGTTTTAATTGATGGTGGTCTGGACTGGCCTTGAGTCTTAGGATATCTACATATTTGGGTGGTCTGAAGAAAAAGAAGAACAAAAATCAAATTGGAGTAAGAAATGAAGTAGTCTTGACTAAATTTATTCCTTCAATTTGTTTATGTGCGTCTAAAGTGAATCCTCAGATAATCGGCGAATAATTTTGAAGATAATCTTATTATAGTTTAATTCTTTGAACTTGGCTACATGCAATTCTGAAAATTTCTCTTCACTCTGCTAAAATTTTGCAATAAAATGTCGGCAACCTCTTCTAGAAGATCGTCGAGCGGGCCTGCAGTTCGTTCTCTCTCACCTTCTGGAAGATTCTACAATTCCCATTACACATCGTCATCTTCTTCTTCCTCTGCTTTTGCGTACTCAACTTTCGGTTTCTCTTCTAGATCCTCCCCGTTCTTTGCCCGATCTGCTTCTCCGACACGTGTCAATCTCTACGGTAACAACAGACCGACTCGGTCAACATCAGCACATTCCGTCCGATTCGTATCCCCTAGCCGCGCTATCATTACTTCTCATAACATAAACAACAGTCCCGTTCAAGTACAGGTTCTGAAAAATCGAGCCAAACCGAAGAGGTCGTGTATGTGTTCTCCTACGACGCACCCTGGCTCCTTCCGATGCAGCCTTCATAAAAATTTTAATTCGTCACAGTGTGAGGTTTCCAATTACATGCCAAATAATCGGCTACATGCTAGGAGATCGGTTATGACAAACTCGCTGGTTAGGATTGGAGGAGTAGAGTGAGATTTGGTCAGGAGAGCTTTGGCGGCTTTGATTCGGCCGTCCTCTCACCAGCAAAGACGGCGCGCCGCTTTCCAGCCTCGGCAAAGCCGCTTATCTATAATGGACAAACGAACATCAGCTTCACTTCCTTTCACCATTATTTTCCTCTGTTTATTTTCCATGCTGTTTGACGTATTATGAGCAGCATCGTTTCTGTCCGCTGTTCGTTGGATACGTCCCGTGAAGCCTGGTGGTTTGTGCTCTTTTAAACTTTTTCTTCTTTACAGAATATGTGTTTTTGTGCACGTATTGTGTTGGTTCATTTTTGAAAGCAGCCTGACCTCATTGATTTCCTTTGGATTAGGGCTGGATTCAAACCGAATATGTTCAGATTCGTTTTTAAATTCGATTCGAATAAGTCCAAAACAAATCGAACAAATCTGAACACGAATACGAATCCGAACTGTAATTTTAAAATTCAGCAAACACGAATCCGAACACGAACTATACGAACCGAACACAAATATAAATCCAAACTTAAAATAATAATTTTTTAATTAAAATTTATTAATTATTTGTATTAATTATTATTTTTAATAAATATAAAAACGAATTATACGAATCGAATATAAATACGAATATGAATACGAGCCGAATACGAATTTAGTTATACAAACCGAATACAAATACGAACTTTGTTTAAAAATATTCGACGAATACGAATTCGAATCCAAACAATACGAAATAAGCCTGAATACGAATATATTACTGTTTATATTTGATTCGATTTGAATCTAGCCCTACTTTGGATATTTTCCTCTGGAGACTGATGATGAGATGCCCAAAATGTACTGTGAGATAGCATGGCTCAAACAAATGACAGTTACTGAGGGAAAAATTGGTTATATGGACAAGAGTCCTCCAAATTGGTCAGCCAAGTTATTCTTAGGAATAACTTTTACACTGTGAATTAACCTTGTATGGAGTGGACTAAAGAGACAAGGGTCCGTGGCTACTAGGAGGTGACGTGAAAGGTGATGGTAGATGGATGAGTTGGATAGAAGCAGTTAAACGAGAATGAGATATTTTAATTCTATAAAACATTAGGAGAGATGCCTTAGAATGGTTTTCTCTGTGTCTTGTCAGAAAGGGAGAGGCTCGGTAACTTATCTATTGGATTTGGATTTATCCAGAATTAATCGACCCAACCTATATGGCATTACTATTGAGAGAGATTATTAGAGGTTGGACACATATAGTATGTCTTAAAAACCCTTGCATAAAGGATGAATGCAATTATTTCTTCTCCTTTTCTTCATGAAAAAATGTTATAGAGATTCAGTGTCAAAATACGTAGAATTTAAAAACAAAATATAAAACAAATTGTATCAATATAGTCATTTTTTGGATCAATTCAAGTGAAAGAATCAAATTCGGATATATAATTTACTGTATTTATATTTTATAGAATTGAAGAAATAAATCCAACATTAACTATGATTTGAAACTGGACTGACTATCAGTTGTTCGATCCATAGTTGATCCGAATGAAGTTTTAAAAATGATTAAGTCAGTTAGATTGTTTTGAATTGAAGTTGAAATGGGTGAATTGTGTTGGGTTGAGCTTGTTCAGTTGAAAATGTCAACAATCCAGTATTAGTGGAATTCTAGAAACGATTAAACTATTGGTTTGCAATAAACCCTTAATAGACTGAGTGAATTGGGTTGGGCCAAAGATGAGTCTAATCTAAGTCTTTATTATAGTGGTAGATATAAACTGAGTCAAATTTGAATTTTTTTTTGTTTGAATTCGATTCGAATAAAAATAGTTTGGTTAGAATTTATCAAGTTAAAGATAAAAGCGGATTGAATTTAATTCAAATGAAAATAATTTAGTTTGAGTTTAAGTTTATAGTTTGAATCTATAACTCAAATTTGAGGCTAAAATTCATTGTTTAAATTTATAAACATTCAATTTCGAAAATTCTTTATCAAAGCGCATGTCAAGAATATAAACATTCAATTGATTGTCTACTAACACAATAAACTATTAATAAAACTCATTTGGATATCAACTTCTTTTTTGTCAAAAGCAAAAAATAATAACTTTAAAATGTCATTAAAAAAAAAACACAAATTTCAATTTATTAAAATAATTGTTGAGTTCTTAGAGCTATAAATCTATGATAATATAAAAGAATTCCACCTTATAATGATTTGAAAATATATATTTAGTGGTTGTAATTACAAATTAAAATAAATAATTAATGGACAATGCATATATTTTAAAATTCAAGTGGGTCAAGTGACTCTATTGGTTACCATGAATATAATCACCCATAAAAGTAATCAAGTCATTAGTTTATTTTTAATTTAAAATTATCTAATTATAAAATAACATTTTATTATAAATTCATGTAATATTCTATTTTGAAAAATAACGAAATAGCAATAAATAGTCATTGTTATGCACCCAAAATTTTAATATAAAGTCATTGTTGAAACATAATTTTTATGAAAAATGAATCCTTCTTGAAACCTAAATTTTGTTTTAAAAATATTATTTTAGAATTGCTAGGGTTGGAATTGCTGGGGTTGATGAAGAAAGCCCCTGGGAGAATCATTTCTCTTATCTTGATAATGGGTCAATTTTGGAAACTTGGCAACTGACAAAGGCAACCAAAATAGTAAAAAATGATCATGAGATAGATTCAAAACCTGGAACGTAATATACAAATGAGGATTACCTTGTAACTCAAAGAAAAGCCCGACTCTTTATTTACATGTGGCTCATAAAAAGACTAAGTTTGCCATGTGGCCATGCTTTAGAACCATATGTTGATATTTGAATTGGGTATTGATTCAATAAAAGAACACAATTGAAATGATGATAGATTAAATAAATATTACAATAATATTTAATTATACATAATTATTATCAAATGATATACGATATATAATATTTATTTACTACATGATATGTGATATATAAGATTAGATTAATCACTAAGTTTCAATCAAATCTGATTAACCAATTAATTTAATTTCGGTTTTAAAGCAATAGTCTAAAACTAATAGTTTTTTTGACGAACTCATAAATAGGATAATATGATTTCATACAATAACAATACACCCAATGAGTTATGCTTCAATTTTAGAGCAGAGATTGAGATGTAGTATGAGATCTTAATCCTATGTTTATTTTTATAAAACAGTCCCTTGAACAAGTAGAACAAAATAAAACAAGTTGACATGCCATCAACAAATGCCAACACAATTTCTCTCTTTCTATAATAAACAAATAAAAACTTAGTCAATAGTATGAAGAAGCAAGCTCTTGACCAAGCATCAATGGTGAGCCTGAAAGCAGGAAGCAGACCACCATTGGTGGGTCTAGGAGCAGCAGTTTGGCTTCATATTGCTTTAGGGAATGCATACGACTTCGCTCTTTATCTCTTTGAAATCAGTGTTGGAGTATAACCAGCACCAACTCCCACTGTTTGGTGCTGTTGATGATGTTGGTGGATTCAATTTCCCAATTATGGTACATACAAATTCAGTAAATTGCATACTCAAAAGCGATTCTTTCACTTGAATTGAATTGAAAAAGTTATTGATACGATCTATTGTTAATTATTTTCACAACACGATTTATCTCGAATTACCTTGATTCTGGCTAGTGTTTGTGATCTAGAATCCATCTTCGACATCATCTTAAATGTTAAAATAAAGTTTGTTTACCAAATGTTTTATGCTAGGGTTTCCTTCAGGTGCCTTAAAAGTTCAAATAATTGATAAGATTGAACAAAACTTTTTTATAAGTTATTTTGTAAGAGATGCTCTTCAACTGCTTCATGTTCAGTGCTCAAGAACAAGACAGAGATGTATAAAAAAGAAAATAATATTTGTGTATGAAATGTAAAAGGTCAAAAAACATTCTCAACTATCTAGCTAGATATTTGCAAACCTAGAATCAGTTACTATTATTGAAGTCATGATATAATATCCAAACTCGAGTTCAAGTGCGATTTCAGAAACATCATCATTGAGTCATGCCTTGATGACTTCAAAGAGCCTCTCAAGCCTATCAAAGCCTTTTCAAGCCAATAATGCAAGAAAAACAACCTTATTTGACTTCAATCAAAATATTCGAAGAAATTTCGAACCATCTCGCACAATTTTCCCTAAAGCTTTCGGATTGTGCTCAAGCTTAGAAACAATACAAAATGGCACATTAAGGAGTGTGAATTCATCAAATGGTTTCATACAAAGCCAATGAAAGAAACGGGAGTTGAATCGGACAAGAATCAAATTAGAATCGCGCAAGTGAACAAATGGCTTACCGTACATGGCCGCACGTACGCCTGTGCGCGCCCTGCCTACACCCTGTCGGGCAAATGTGTGTGTGCACGCCCATGCATGTGCGCGATGTGCACACTTGCTTGTGCGCTGCCCACACGCATGCAACATGCCACGACATGGCGCCGCGACACTTGGATTTTGTCCTCCATTTTTCCATTCCCTTGTTTTTCAGCCAATTTTGCATGCTTTTGATTTCATAAAATTTCCAATGCTCCAGTCTTGATATTCTTGGATTTCTAATGATGTTCATCATGAATTCGAATGCCAACAACTCTTTGGATCGAATTCCAGTAATTAATTCGGATCAAACACTCAAATCAAAAATTCAAATCCAAGGCCAATTTAATTAAGGGAAGATGCATGCATGCAAAATTATGGTATTTTAAAATATGTTTATATTTAAATTATGCATTGTAATTAGATTTAAGAAACTTATATAATTTGTATTTTTTTATGTTTTCTTTAATTTAATTTAAATTGTATTTAAGTGAACTAGGGTTAGTTTAACCAAGGTTGTATATTGCCTATAAAAGGCAAACCAAACTCATTGTAGAAAAAACTTTTGATGAATTGAAAAAATTTAAAGAAACTTTGGCTTTCTTTGAATTCCATGATGCTTTGGTGGCTCATGTTAATGTTTATTTTCCTTTATCCAAATTTTCATTGCAAAAAGGAATTTGGTGATCGAAGAACCTTGATGGTGGAGTTTCCTTTATCCTTGGTTCACCCTTAAGTTGGTGGGGAATCCTTTATGCTTGAGGTTTGTTTTCTTGCAATATTTTAGCTTCATTTTCCTACCTTTCTTTGGTTGTTGTTTGATGGTCTTGGGAGATTAGTTGTTGGAGGTTTGAATTTGCTTTTAGCTGGAATTGTAGTAGATAGAATTGAGGATGAATGTGGCATGGAATATGTATGGAATGGTATGGTTTTAGGGCTTGTTTTGGTGCTGGAATTTTGAGGTGCCATTTCTAAAATTTTCATCACTAAAAATATAAGAAAATGGCAGTGTATATTGATCAAGTCATATGTGATAGTCAAGTTTTTTCATTTTTGCTTAGTCAAATAAGTTTGTTAGTAATGCTCTATTTTTTGGTAAGTTGTGTTCAATGTAGTGTGCTTTTTATCTAGTTTATAGGAGTTAGTTTGCACATGTTATTATGTCTATCAAATGTTTGAAATATTGTCTATATAAATGCTGGTAATGAATAAAAGAAGTAGTTTATAAAATCAGCTCCTTTATTAGTCCATACAAATAGAAGCTATTTTGTTTTACAGTGGTATCAGAGCCTCAGGTTAGAGAGTGAAAGAGAAGTAGTAACAATAGTGTACAACAATAAAATATGAAAACTTTGCCCAACCAGCTATCCCGCGCTTTCATGGCCCCTATGATCATTGGAGCTTACTGATGGAAAATTTCATGAGATCAAAGGAGTATTGGCAGGTGATTGAATATGGAGCAGCAAAGCTAGCCAAGGGAGTTGAGCTAACGGACCCATAGAAAACAAAGTTAGCAACTTTGAAACTGAAGGATCTCAAGGCTACAAATTATCTTTTTCAAGCGATAGATAGAACAATTTTGGAACCCATTCTTTGCAAAGATACCTCTAAGCATATTTGGGATTCTATGAAGAAAAAATACCAGGGATCAACATAGGCAAAAAGACAGCAGCTTCAAGCACTTCGTTCGGAGTTCGAATTACTTCGAATGAAAACGGGAGAGTCAGTCACAGATTATTTTTCAGGGACAATAGCTATTGTAAACAAAATGCGGATCTACAAAGACAGGATATAGGACATCACCATTGTGGAGAAGATATAAACCAAGAGATAAGTCCAACGTTCAATGCTATCGATGCCATAGGTATGTCATTATAAATCTGAATGTCGAACTAATTTGTCAAAGAATCATGGGGAAAATTTGAATTTTGCATAGAAAGATGAAAAAATTTCTCTCCTGATGGCGTGTCATGCAAAGGAAGAAAGTGGCCAAAATTTGTGGTATATGGATACTGGGTGCAGTAATCACATGTGTGGAGACAAGATAATGTTTTCATATTTGGATGAATCATTTCATAATATAGTGAAGTTTGGTGACAACTCCACAGTTTCTGTAATAGGAAAAGGAAATATAAAAATTGGTACGAAAGAAAACTCTGATCAGATTATATAAAATGTTTTCTTTGTTCCAAATTTAAAAACCAACTTGCTTAGCATTGGTCAACTACAAGAAAAGGGATATGAGATCTCAATCAAAGATGGAATCTTTCACATTCAAGATGAAAAGTTGGGCTTAATCGCTCAAGTTAATATGACAACAAATTGAATGTTTCCGCTGTATCTCAACCACACCACTCAATCATGTTTTTCTGTAAAAATGAAAGATGAGGCATGGCTATGGCATTTTCGATATGGACATCTGAATTTTGGTGGGTTAAGAACGTTATAACAAAAGAATATGGTGACAAGTTTACCACAAATTCAAAGTCTTTCTCAAATTTGTGAAGAATGTGTTGTTGGCAAACAACATCGAAATCAATTTCGGAAACAAAAATCATAGAGAGCAAAGAAAGTATTGGAGGTAGTTCATACTGATATATGTGGTCCCATTAGTCCGACATCAAATCGTGGTAAATGTTATTTTATAACATTCATTGATGATTATAGTCGGAAAACTTGGGTTTATTTTTTGTAGGAGAAGTTTGAGTCATTTACAACCTTTAAAATTTTCAAACCTGTAGTCGAAAAGGAAACAAGTAGGCCTATAAAAATTCTTTGCAGTGATCAAGGTGGAGAATACAACTCACAAGAATTTCTAAATTTTTGTAAAGCTCATGGAATTCAAAAGCAACTTACTGCAGCTTATACCCTACAGCAGAATAGGGTTTTAGAAAAGAAGAATCATACAATTTTGAACATGGTGCACACTATTTTGGCAAGAAGCAGGATCCCAAGAAATTTTTGGCCAGAAGCTGTCAATTAGAGCATTCATGTACTGAACATAAGTCCCACACTTGCTGTCAAGAATATGACACCTGAAAAAGCTTAGAATGGATGTAAACTAAGTGTCAATCAATTCAGAATTTTTGGCTGCATAGCATATGCACATATACCGGATCAGAAAAGAAGAAAGCTTAATGATAAAGGAGAAAATTGCATTTTTCTTGGTGTTAGTGAGCGATCAAAAGCGTACAAATTATACAATCCTATCACCAAGAAAATTGTCATTAGTCATGACATGATCTTTGATGAAGAAAAGTTTTGGACATGGATTGAAAACAATACCAAACAAAAAATACAAGTAGATTTTGATGAAGAAGATGAAGATAATAAGAAACAGACTTTGGAGAGCATACCCGTGGAGAATGGACAAGAATTTCCAGCAAATGAAAACATTCCAACAGTTGAAGCAAATGATGATCAGCGACGTCAACAAGTTAGAATTGAAGCAAATGATGATCAGCGACCTCAACGAGTTAGAAAGAGACGTACGTGGATGGAGGATTATGAGATACAAGGAATTAACAATAATGAAGATCCATTTACTTATTTTGTCTTATTTTCAAATTATGTCCCTGTGGCTTTTGAAGATTCTATTAAAGAATCAAAATGGAGAAAGGCAATGGATGCTGAAATTGCTGCCATTGAAAGAAACAACACTTGGGTGTTGACAAAACTTCCAAAAGGAGAAAAAATCATTGGTGTAAAATGGGTCTACAAGACAAAATTGAAGGAGAATGGTGAAGTTGATATATACAAAGCATATTTGGTAGCTAAAGGCTATAAGCAGGAATTCAACATCGATTATAAATAAGTATTTGCTCCAGTTGCAAGGCATGACACAATTAGATTGATAATCACATTGGTAGCACAAAACTCATGGCCTATCTTTCAATTAGACGTGAAACAACATTCCTACATGGCAACGTGGATGAACAAGTATTCATTGATCAACCCCCTGGTTATGTGAGGTTTGGAAATGAGCATAAAGTATATAGATTAAAAAATGCATTATATGGACTAAAACAAGCCCCAAGGGCCTGATATAGCCGAATTGAGGCTTATTTTTTGAAAAAAGGTTTTTAGAAATGTCCATATGAGCATACACTTTTTATTAAACTTAGAAATGTGGGAAAATGCTCATTGCATGCTTATATGTTGATGATCTTATTTTCATGGGAAATGATAGATCCATGTTTGATAAATTTAAAAAATCCATGATGATTGAATTTGAAATGTCTGATCTTGGAATGATGCATTATTTCCTTGGCAAAGAAGTAGTGCAATTTGCTATTGGAACCTTTATTTCTCAAAAGAAGTATGTGCAGTAAATTTGGAATAAGTTTCAAATGAAGGATTGCAATCCTGTAAATACTCCAACCGAATTTGGCTTGAAGTTAAATAGAGATAATGAAGGGAAAATGGTGGACAACATACTGTATAAGCAAATTGTGGGCAGTTTGATGTATTTAACCACAACAAGGCCAGATATAATATATTCAATGAGTCTAATCAACAAATATACGAAGAATCCAACAGAGTTGCATTTTTTAGCTGCCAAGAGAATCCTTCTTTTCTTGCAAGGAACTAAAGATTTTAGGTTGTTATACAAAAAGGGTAAAATGTTAGATTTGATTGGGTTTTATGACAACGATTATGCGGGAGATCAAGATGATAGAAGGAGCACATCAGGTTATGTTTTTATGCTTGGCACAGGAGCTGTTTCATGGTCATCAAAAAAGCAACCAATTGTCACTTTGTCAACAACTGAAGCTGAATTTATTGCTACAACCAAACAGAGCCATATGATAGTCACATGTGGTAGCCAAGTTTTTTCATTTTACTTAGTCAAATAAATTTGTTAGTATTGCTCTATTTTTTGGTAAGTTGTGTTCAACGTAGTGAGCTTTTTATTTAGTTTATAGGAGTTAGTTTTGACATATTATTATGTGTATCAAATGCTTGAAGTATTGTCTATATAAATGCTGGTAATGAATAAAAGAAGTAGTTCATAAATAGCTCCTTTATTAGTCCATATAAATAAAAGCTCTTTTGTTTTACACTATTACATAACATGGTTCAATAGTAGTAAAAATTTGCATAGCCAGATCACAAAAAGAAAAGATTTGAAGAGCATAAACATCATCTTCCGAGAACTTAATTGTTGATCTCACAAGTAATCCCAAGCCAGAAAATGTGTCAGCTCACAACATTGAACCATGGGCATGACGTGCCAGAAATATCTTTAACCACAGCTTAATCATAGCTACGAATATCTCTTTAATTTCAAACAAAACTTGATCATGTAGGTTTCAATTTTGAAAAAGAGCTGCCCATTTTGGATGCTCACCATATCACATGTACCAGAATTCCATCTGAGAGGAGCAGTTATATTACTATGATATTCTAACAAATTATAAATGAATCATATTTATAGAAGTTTATGCTTACAAAATTCCATTCAACACTATTGTCCTAAATTTCTATAATGAGAATGCTAAGCCTTACGTCTATAAAAATTACACGCTGTAAAAAATAAATTTACTTAAACATATAAACAAAAATATAATGGAATAGATCGATAGCACCCACAAAGAATCGGCGTGCCGTACAATAACACCAACTAAATATTAACAACAGAATGCAGGACAAAGAAATAAATATGATGGAAAGATAGGTAGCTCTTGAACTGCTAATTGACGGGAAGCCCCCAGTAGGAAGCAACAAACAACTAGGTAAATCTTGAAACTCAATGTAAGCAACAAAACACAATAAAATTAGCTGTCCAGGCGAGTTGCCAACATTTTCTTTAATTGCATTTTCAACTCAATATTTCCTTAAAAGCAACATAAAAATTTCCTAAGTTACTAATAATTTAATCCAGAACAATGACCAGAAAACTGTTTACCAGAAACAAATTGATTCCTCATTCAACTAATTTAAATACTGAAAAGACAATAACTCAATCATGCCAATAATTGAAGTAACTTGCATGTGCACTAATTCACGTTCAAGGGCATCTTTTTAATTTATATTTTGAACTAATTTGGGGAATTGGAAAAATAAACAAAGTAACAAAGTTAGAATGAAATATGCACTTAACTCTAATATCACTATTAGTGTCCAAGACAACTAAGAAAGAACCAACAGTTCTGTAATTAATAATGATGAAATCATTGTCCAAGACAACTAAGAATCCGTACACATATGTATGCGTATATGCATAGGTCTAGATGCGTACAAATCTGTGTGCATTTGTATTCGCATTGCAAAGGTCTTTACATGCATGTAACTTTATGCATGTGAATGCGCATATGCA
>JAJEJH010001328.1:22425-33646 GCA_026122585.1 Anacardium occidentale
ATACGCATGGGTCTATATGCACACGCACCTGTATACATATGTATGTGCATATGTAAGAGTCTATACGCACACATATTTGTATGAATATATATGTGCATATGCATGAGTCTATACACACAAGCATCTATATGCATTTGTATGCGCATAGGCATAGGTTTATACGCATGAGCATCTGTATGCATTTGCATGTGCATATGCACTGGTCTTTACGCGTGTGCATCTGTATGCGTATGCATGAGCATATGCATGTGTCTATATGCACACACACCTGTATACATATGTGTGTGCATATGCATGAGTTTATACGCCCAAGCATCTATATGCATATGTACGCGCATATGCATTGGTCTATACATGTGCGCATCTGTTTGCATATGTATGCGCATATGCATGGGTCTTTACGCATGCACATCTGTATGCATATGTATGCACATATGCACGGCTCTATATGCACATGCAACTGTATACATATGTATGTGCAAATGCAAGGGTCTATACGCACACATATTTGTATGCATATGCACGTGCGTATGCATATATATGCGCATATGCATTGGTCTATACACGTGCGCATCTGTATGCGTATGTATGTGCATATGCGTGGGACTATATGCGTGCGCATTTGTATGCATATGTATGCGCATATGCATGTGTCTATACGCACACGCAACTGTATGCATATGTTTGTGAATATGCATTGGTTTATATGCATGCGCATCTGTATCCATATGTATGCGCATATGCATGGGTCTACACGCATGCGCAACTGTATGCATTTGTATGCGCATATGCATGGGTCTATACGTACACGCATTTGTATGCATATGTAAGTACATATGCAAGGGTCTATACGCATGATCTGAATTGGAGCCCTTAATCTCTCTTCAATGGTGAGCAAATAGCATTCAAATGATGGTCCAAAAATCCAGCAATAAACAAGCTCCTGAACCATGCAATATCAAGCAAATTTCCCACCCAAAACTAAGATTCATGCAACTCCAATCTATCATCACTTCAATCAATCTTCAAAACCATCAAACATGAACTAAAATTAGCAAGAAACAAACCTCAAGCATAAAGGAAATTCTCCACCAACTTGAGGGTGATCCAAGCATAAAGATTTCTTGCACACAAGTTTAAAAGAAGGCTCCACCCACTTGATACCAGAATCACCAACTTGAATCTCCACCACCAACTTCCTTCTTGCAATGGAAATTGGATAAAGGATTGATACTTGGTTCCCAAGAACACTAAGTTCTAAGAACTCAAGAGAGAAAAGCAAAAGCTATTAAAGTTTCATTAATTCATACAAAAGTTTCCACAATGGGTTTGAGTTTCCCTTATATAGGCAAGTTACAACCATGGTTAAAATCTAGCTAACCCTAGTTAACTTAAACACAACTTAAATTGAATAAAAGAAAACACAAAAGAGACAAATTACATAAGTTCCCTAAATCTAATTACATTTAAAACTAAAGAAAGAAATACATGTTTAAGCATAAGCCCATGGTTAGTTTGGCTTGACTTCTCCTTTTGTCTTTGAACTTGTTGTGTAGCCATTTTATGATTTTGGACTCCTTGGAGGGCCATGAATGAAGGTTAGAATGCATGAGCTTCATAAAGTCACATTGCTTGAATTTGATCTCATTCATCTTGCATCTTGCCTTTATAATGTGTGTGGAAATTACTCTTAGTAGGCTTACATGTGTGGTTGTTTTGGACCATGGAATTCTTTCTCTGAATTTCCTCTACTCTTGGATGTTTCCCATGATCATGAAGAAGTGTTAGTGGAGTGAAATTCATATCAACGCACACGCATCTGTATGCATTTGTACGTGCATATGCATGAGTTTATACGCATACGCATCTGTATACATATGTATGCGCATATGCTTGGGTCTATACGCACATGCACCTGTACGCATATGTTTGGTCATATGCACAGGTTTATACGCATGCGCGTCTGTATGCATATGTTTGTGCATATGCATGGCTCTTTACGCGTGCGCATCTGTATGCATTTGTACATGCATGTGCATGAGTTTATACGCACACGCATATGTATGCATATGTATGCGCATATTCATTGGTCCAGACGCATGCGTATCTGTACGCATATGTATGTGCATAGGCATAGGTTTATACGCAAGCGCATCTGTATGCACATGCATGCGCATATGCATGGGCCTTTCTGCGTGCGCATCTGCATGCATATGATTGAGCATATGGCTGGGTCTATACACACACGCACCTGTATGCAAATGTATGTGCATATGTATAGTTTATACGCATGTGCATCTGTATGCATATGTATGCGCATATGCATGGGTCTTTATGCGTGCGCATCTGTATGCATATGTGTGCGCATATGCATGGGTCTATATGCACACGCACCTGTATACATATGTATGTGCATATGAAAGGGTCTATACGCACATGTATTTGTATGTATATGCACGTGTGTATGCATGATTCTATTCGAACATGCATCTATATGCATATGTATGTGCATATGCGTGCGACTATACGCGTGCACATCTGTATGCATATGTATGCGCATATGCATGGGACTATACGCGTGCCCATCTGCATGCATATGTTTGTGCATATGCAAGAGTCTATCAGTGCACACATCTGTATGCATTTGTACGTGCATATGCATGAGTTTATACGCACACGCATCTGTATGCATATGTATGCGCATATGCATTGGTCTATACGTGTGCACATCTGTATGCATATGTATGTGCATAGGCATAGGTTTATACGCATGCGCATCTGTATGCATATGGATGCGCATATGCATGGGTCTTTACACGTGCGCATCTGTATGCATATGTATCAGCATATGCATGGGTCTATACGCACACGCACCTGTATGCATATGTATGTGCAAATGCATAGTTTATACGCATGTGCATCTGTATGCATATGTATGTGCAAATGCATAGTTTATACGCATGTGCATCTGTATGCATATGTATGCGCATATGCATGGGTCTTTACGCGTGTGCATCTGTATGCATATGTATGCGTATATGCATGGGTCTATACGCACATGCACCTGTATGCATATGTATGTGCATACGCAAGGGTCTATACACACACGTATTTGTCTGCATATGTACGTGCGTATGCATGAGTCTATACACACACGCAACTATATGCATATGTATGCGCATATGCATTGGTCTATACACGTGTGCATCTGTATGCGTATGCATGAGTCTATACGCACACGCATCTATATGCATATGTATGCGCATATGCATTGGTCTATACACGTGCACATGTGTATGCATATGTATGCGCATATGCATTGGTCTACACACATGCACATATGTATGCATTTGTATGCACATATGCATGGGTCTTTACGCACACGCACCTGTATACATATGTAAGTACAAATGCAAGCGTCTATACGCACACGCACCTGTATACATATGTAAGTACAAATGCAAGCGTCTATACGCACACGCATATGTATGCATTTGTAAGTGCAAATGCATGAGTTTATGCGCACATGCATCTGTGCATATCTATGCGCATATGCATTGGTCCATACGCGTGTGCATCTGTACGCATATGTATGTGCATATGCATAGGTTTATACGCATGCGCATCTGTATGCATATGCATGGGTCTTTACGCGTGCGCATCTGTATGCATATGTATCAGCATATGCATGGGTCTATAGGCACACGCACCTGTATGCATATGTATGTGCATATGCATAGGTTTATACGCATGCGCATCTGTACGCATATGTATGCGCATATGCATGGGTCTATACGCACACGCACCTGTATGCGTATGAACGTGCATATGCAAGAGTCTATACACACACACATTTGTATGCATATGTATGTGTATATGCATGATTCAATACACCCAAGCATCTATTTGCATATGTATGCGCATACGCATTGGTCTATACTCGTGCGCATCTGTATGCATATGTATGCGCATATGCATGGGTCTATACGCACACACAACCTATGCATATGTAAGTACATATGCAAGGGTCTATACGAACATGGATCTGTAAGCATTTGTACGTGCATATGCATGGGTTTATACGCACATGCTTCTGTATGCATATGTATGCGCACATGCATTGGTCCATACGCGTGCACATCTGTACGCATATGTATGTGCATATGGATAGGCTTATACGCATGCGCATCTGTACGCATATGCATGCACATTTGCATGGGTCATTACCCGTGCACATCTGTATGCATATGTATGCGCATATGCATTGGTCCATATGCGTGCGCATCTGTACGCATATGTATGTGCATAGGCATAGGTTTATACGCATGCGCATATGCTTGGGCCTTTATGCGTGTGCATCTGCATGCATATGAATGAGCATATGCATGGGTCTATACGCACACGCACCCGTATGCATATGTATGCGCATGTGCATAGGTTTATACACATGCGCATCTGTATGCATATGTATGCGCATATGCATGGGTCTATACGCACACGCACCTGTATGCATATGTATGTGCAAATGCATGGGTCTATACGCACACGTATTTGTATGCATATGTACGTGCATATGTTTGGGTCTATACACGTGCACATCTGTATGCATATGTATGCGCATATACATGGGTCTCTATGTGTGCGCATCTGTGTGCATATGTATGCACATATGCATTGGTCTATACATGTGCACATCTGTATGCATATGTATGCGCATATACATGGGTCTCTACGCGTGCGCATCTGTATGCATATGTATGCACATATGCATGGGTCTATACGCACACGCACCTGTATGCATATACATGAGCCTGTACGCACAAGCATCTATATGCATATGTATGCACATATGCATTGGTTTATACACGTGCGCATCTGTATGCATATGAATGCGCATATGCATGGGTCTATGCGCATGTGCATCTGTATGCATTTGTATGCGCATATGCATGGGTCTATACGCACATGCACCTGTATGCATATGTAAGTACGTATGCAAGGGTCTATACGCACACGCATCTATATGCATTTGTATGTGCATATGCATGAGTTTATACGCACATGCATCTGTATGCATATGTATGTGCATATGCGTTGGTCCATACGCATGCGCATCTATGTGCATATGTATGTGCATATGCATAGGTTTATACGCATGCGCATCTGTATGCATCTGCATGAGCAAATGCGTGGGTCTTTACGCGTGCGCATCTATATGCATATGTATGTGCATATGCATGGGTCTATACGCACACGCACCTACATGCATATGTAGGTGCATATGCAAGAGTCTATACGCACACGCATCTGTATGTATTTGTACGTGCATATGCATGAGTTTATACGGACATGCATCTGTATGCATATGCATTGGTCCATACGCATGCGCATCTGTATATGCATATGCATGCACGTATGCAGGGGTCTTTATGCGTGCGCATCTGTATGCATATGTATGCACATACGCATGGGTCTATACGCACACGCACCTGTATACATATGTATATGCATATGTAAGAGTCTATACGCACACACATTTGTATGATTATATATGTGCATATGCATGAGTCTATACGCACAAGCATCTATATGCATATGTATGTGCATAGGCATAGGTTTATACGCATGAGCATCTGTATGCATTTGCATGCGCATATGCATGGGTCTTTACGCGTGCGCATCTGTATGCGTATGCATGAGCATATGCATGGGTCTATACGCACACGCACCTGTATACATATGTGTGTGCATATGCATGAGTTTATACGCCCAAGCATCTATATGCATACGTACGTGCATATGCATTGGTCTACACACGTGCACATCTGTTTGCATATGTATGCGCATATGCATGGGTCTACACGCATGCGCATCTGTATGCATTTCTATGCGCATATGCATGGGTCTATACGCACACGCACCAGTATACATATGTAAGTACAAATGCAAGCATCTATACGCACATGCATATGTATGCATTTGTACGTGCATATGCATGAGTTTATACGCACATGCATCTGTGCATATGTATGCGCATATGCATTGGTCCATACGCGTGCGCTTCTGTACGCATATGTATGTGCATATGCATAGGTTTATACGCATGCGCATATGCATGGGTCTTTACGTGTGCGCATCTGTATGCATAGGTATGCGCATATGCATGGGTCTATAGCACCCGCACCTGTATGCATATGTATGTGCAAGGGTCTATACACACACGTATGTGTATGCATATTTACGTGCCTATGCATGGGTCTTTACGCGTGCGCATCTGTATGCATATGCAGGCACATATGCATGGGTCTATACGCGCACGCACCTGTATGCATATGTGTGTGCATATGCAAGGGTCTATACGCACAAGTATTTGTATGCATATGTACGTGTGTATACATGGGTCTTTTCATGTGCGCATCTGTATGCTTATGTATGCGCATATACATGGGTCTATACGCACACGCACCTGTATGCATATGTATGTGCATATGCATAGGTTTATACGCATGCGCATTTGTACGCATATGCATGGGTCTATACACACACGCACCTGTATGCGTATGAATGTGCATATGCAAGAGTCTATACGCACACACGTTTGTATGCATATGTATGTGCATATGCATGAGTCAATACGCACAAGCATCTATTTGCATATTTATGCACATATGCATTGGTCTATACAAGTGCGCATCTGTATGCTTATGTGTGCGCATGTGCATGTGTCTATACGCACACGCACCCTGTGAATATGTAAGTACATATGCAAGGGTCTATACGCACATGCATCTGTATGCATTTGTACATGCATATGCATGGGTTTATACGCACACGCATCTGTATGCAGATGTATGCGCACATGCATTGGTCCATACATGTGCGCATCTGTACGCATATGCATGTGCATATGCATAGGCTTATACGCATGCGCCTCTGTACGCATATGTATGTGCATATGCATGGGTCATTACCCGTGCGCATCTGTATGCATATGTATGCGCATATGCATTAGTCCATACGCGTGCGCATCTATACTCATATGTATGTGCATAGGCATAGGTTTATACGCATGTGCACCTGTATGCATATGCAAGCGCATATGCTTGGATCTTTACGCGTGCGCATCTGCATGCTTATGAATGAGCATATGCATGGGTCTATACGCACACGCACCCATACGCATATGTCTGTGCATATGCATAGATTTATAAGCATGCGCATGTGTATGCATATGTATGCGCATATCCATGGGTCTATACGCACACGCACCTGTAAGCATATGTATGTGCATATGCATAGGTTTATACACATGCACATCTGCGTGCATATGAATGGGTCTTTACGCGTGTGCATCTGTATGCATGTGTATGTGCATATGCATGGGTCTATACGCACATGCACCTGTATGCATATGTATGTGCATAGGCAAGGGTTTATACGCACAAGTATTTGTATGCATATGTACATGCATATGCTTGGGTCTTTATGCGTGCGCATCTGTATGCATATGTATGTGGATATGCATGGGTCTATAAGCACACGCACCTGTATGCATATGAATCTGCATTTGCATGAGTCTATACGCACAAGCATCTATATGCATATGTATGTGCATATGCATTGGTCTATACACGTGCACATGTGTATGCATATGTATGCGCATATGCATGGGTCTCTACGTGTGCGCATCTGTATGCATATGTATGGGACTATACGCACACGCACCTGTATGCATATGTATGTGCATATACATGAGCCTGTACGCACAAGCATCTATATGCATATGTATGTGCATATGCATGGGTCTATACGCATGTGCATCTGTATGCATTTGTGTGTGCATATGCATGGGTCTATATGCACAGGCACCTGTATGCATGTGTATGTGCATATGCATTGGTCCATACACGTGCGCATCTATGCGCATATGTATGTGCATATGCATAGGTTTATACGCATGCGCATCTGTATGCATCTGCATGCGCAAATGCATGAGTCTTTATGCGTGCGAATCTGTATGCATATGTATGCGCATATGCATGGGTCTATACGCACACTCACCTGCATGCATATGTAGGTGCATATGCAAGAGTCTATACGCACACGCTTCTGTATGCATTTGTGCGTGGATATGCATGAGTTTATACGCACACGCATCTGTGTGCATATGTATGTGCATATGCATTGGTCCATACGCGTGCGCATCTGTACGCATATGTATGTGCATAGGCATAGGTTTATGTGCATCTGTATGCCTATGCATGCGCATATGTATGGGTCTTCACGCGTGCGCATCTGTATGCATATCTATGCGCATACGCATGGGTCTATACGCACACGCACCTGTATACATATGTATCTGCATATGCAAGAGTCTATACGCACATACATTTGTATGAATATGTATGTGCATATGCATGGGTCTTTACGCGTGCGCATCTGTATTCATATGTATGCGCCTACGCATGGGTCTATACGCACACGCACCTGCACCTGTATACATATGTACGTGCATATGCAAGAGTCTATACGCACACACATTTGTATGAATATATATGTGCATATGCATGAGTCTATACGCACAAGTATCTATATGCATATGTATGCGCATAGGCATAGGTTTATACGCACAAGCATCTATATGCATATGTATGTGCATATGCATTGGTCTATACACGTACGCATCTGTATACATATGTATGCGCATATGCATGGGTCTATACGCACACGCACCTGTATGCATTTGTTTGTGCATATGCATAGGTTAATACGCATGTGCGTCTGTATGTGTATCTATGCGCATATGCATGGGTCTTTAGCGTGCGGATCTGCATGCATATATATGTGCATATGCAAGAGTCTATACGCACACGCATCTGTATGCATTTGTACGTGCATATGCATGAATTTATACGCACACGCATCTGTATGCATATGTCTGCGCATATGCATTGGTCCATACGCGTGCGCATATGGACTTATATGTATGTGCATATGCGTGGGTCTTTACGCGTGTGCATCTGTATGCATATGTATACGCATATGCAAGGGTCTATACGCACACGTATTTGTATGCATATGCACGTGCGTACGCATGGTTCTAACGGACACGCATCTATATGCATATGTATGCCCATATGCTTTGGTCTATACACATGCGCATCTGTATGCATATGTATGCACATATGCATGGGTTTATACGCACACACGCCTGTATGCATATGTTTGTGCATATGCATAGGTTTATACACATGCGCGTCTGTATGCATATGTATACGCATATGCATGGGTCTTTACGTGTGCGCATCTGTATGCATATGTATGCACGTATGCATGGGTCTATACGCACACGCACCTGCATGCATATGTATGTGCATATAAAAGACTCTATACGCACACGCATCTTTATGCATTTTTACGTGCATATGCATGAGTTTATACGCACGCATCTGTATGCTTATGTATGCGCATAAGCGTTGGTCCATACGCATGCGCGGCAGTACACATATGTGTGCATAGGCATAGGTTTATACACATGTGCATCTGTATGCATATGCATGCGCATATGCATGGGTCTTAACGCGTGCGGATCTGTATGCATATGTATGTGCATATGCATGGGTCTATACGCACATGCACCTGTATACATATGTATGTGCAAATACAAGAGTCTATACACACACACATTTGTATGAATATGTATGTGCATATGAATGAGTCTATACGCACAAGCATCTATATGCATATGTATGCGCATATGCATTGGTCTATACACGTGCGCATCTGTATGCATATGTATGCGCATATGCATTGGTCTATACACGTGCGCATCTGTATGCATATGTGTGCGCATATGCATGGGTCTATACGCACATGCACCTGCATGCATATGTATGTGCATATGCAAGAGTCTATACGCACACGCATCTGTATGCATTTGTACGTGCATATAAATGACTTTATACGCACACGGATCTGTATGCATATGTATGTGCATATGCATTGGTCCATACGCATGCGCATATGTATGTGCATAGGCATAGGTTTATATGCATGCGCATCTGTATGCATATGCATGCGCAAATGCATGGGTTTTTACGTGTGCACATCTGTATGCATATGCATGCGCAAATGCATGGGTTTTTACGTGTGCACATCTGTATGCATATGTATGCGCATATGCATGGGTCTATACGCACACGCACCTGTATGCATATGTATGTGCGTATGCATAGGTTTATACGCATGCGCATTTGTATGTATATGTATGCGCATATGCATGGGTCTACACGCTTGCGCACCTGTATACATATGTATGTGCCTATGCAAGGGTATATACGCACACGTATTTGTATGCATATGCACGTGCGTATGCATGATTCTATACGCACACGTGTACATCTACATGCATATGTATGCGCATATGCATTGGTCTATACATGTGCGCATCTGTATGCATATGTATGCACATATGTGTGGGACTCTACGTGTGCGCATATGTATGCATATGTATGTGCATATTTATGGGTCTATACACACATGCACTTGTATGCATATGTATGTGCATATGCATAGGTTTATACGCATGCGCATCTGTATGTATATGTATGCGCATTTGCATTGGTCCATACGCGTGCGCATCTGGACACAAAGGTATGTGCATATGCGTGGGCCTTTACGCGCGCGCATTTGTATGCATACGTATGCGCATATGCACGGGACTATACGCACAGGCACCTGTATACATATGTATGTGCATATGCAAGGGTATATACGCACACGTATTTGTATGCATATGCACGTGTGTGTGTATGATTCTATACGCACACGCATCTACATGCATATGTATGCGCATATGCATTGGTCTATACACGTGCGCATCTGTATTCATATGTATGCGCACATGCGTGGGACTATAGGCGTGCGCATTGGTATGCATATGTATGTGCATATGCATGGGTCCTTACGCGTGCGCATCTGTATGCATATGTATGTGCATATGCATGGGTCTATACGGACACGCACCTGTATGCATATGTATGTGCATATGCATAGGTTTATACGCATGCGCATCTGTATGCATATGTATGCGCATATGCTTGGGTCTACATTCATGCGCATCTGTATGCATTTGTATGCGCATGTGCATGGGTCTATACGCACACGCACCTGTATGCATATGTAAGTACATATGCATGGGTCTTTACAAAGACGCATCTGT
>JAJEJH010001328.1:33789-58559 GCA_026122585.1 Anacardium occidentale
GGTTTATACACATGCGCGCCTGTATGCATGTGTATGCGCATATGCATGGGCCTTGACACGTGCGAATCTATATGCATATGTATGCATATATGCATGGGTCTATATGCACACACACCTGTATGCATACGTTTGTGCATATGCATAGGTTTATACGCATGCGCGTCTGTATGCATATGTATGCGCATATGCATGGGTCTTGACACGTGCGAATCTATATGCATATGTATATGCATATGCATGGGTCTATACGCACACGCACACGCACCTGCTTGCATATGTATGTGCATATGCAGGAGTCTATACGCGCACACATCTGTATGGATTTGTATGTGCATATGCATGAGTTTATACGCACACGCATCTGTATGCATATGTATGCGCATATGCATTGGTCTATACGTGTGCGCACCAGTACACATATGTATGTGCATAGGCATAGGTTTATATGCATGCGCATCTGCATGGGTCTTAACGCGTGCGCATCTGTATGCATATGTATTAGTATCTGCATGGGTCTATACGCACACACACCTGTATGCATATGTATGTGCATTTGCATAGGTTTATACGCATGCACATCTGTATGCACATGTATGCGCATATGCATGGGTCTTTACACGTGCACATCTGTATGCATATGTATACGCATATGCATGGGTCTATACGCACACGCACCTGCATTCATATGTATGTGCATATGCTAGAGTCTATGCGCACGCGCATCTGTATGCATTTGTACGTGCATATGCATGAGTTTATACGCACACGCATCTGTATGCATATGTATGCGCATATGCATTGGTCCATACGCGTGCGCATCTATACGCATATGTATGTGCATAGGCATAGGTTTATACGCATGCGCATCTGTATGTATATGTATGCGCATATGCATGGGTCATTACGCGTGCGCATCTGTATGCATCTGTATGCGCATATGCATGGGTCTATACGCACACACACCTGTATACATATATATGCGCATATGCAAGGGTCTATACGCACTTGCATATGCATGATTCTATACGCACACGCATCTATATGCATATGTATGCGCATATGCATTGGTCTATACGTATGCGCACCAGTACGCATATGTATGTGCATAGGCATAGGTTTATACGCATGCGCATCTGTATGCATATGCGTGCGCATATGCATGGGTCTATACGCACACGCACCTGTTTGCATATGTTTGCACATATGTATAGGTGTATACGCATGCGCGTCTGTATGCATATGTATGCGCATATGCATGGGTCTTTACGCGTGCACATCTGTATGCATATGTATGCTTATATGCATGGCTCTATACTCACACGCACCTGCATGCATATGTATGTGCATATGCAAGGGTCTATACGCACACGCATCTGTATGCATTTGTACGTGCATATGCATGAGTTTATATGCACACGCATCTGTATGCATATGTATGCGCATATGCATTGGTCCATACGTGTGCGCACCAGTACGCATATGTATGTGCATAGGCATAGGTTTATACGCATTCGCATCTGTATGCATATGCGTGCGCATATGCATGGGTCTTAACGCGTGCGCATCTGTATGCATATGTATGCGCATATGCATGGGTCTATACACACACGCACTTGTATACATATGTATGTGCATATGCAAGAGTCTATACTCACACACATTTGTATGAATATGTATGTGCATATGCATGAGTCTATACGCACAAGCATCTATATGCATATGTATGTGCATATGCATATAGATTAGATTGTAGGCTTTATATGAGTTATCAAGGTATCTACCCTCTTTTATTCTTCTTTCTACTTAATCCCCATTTTATTTTATTTTTTTATCTTTGATTAGATCTAACTTTTCCTTTCCTTTGCACAGTACTAGACATATGAAATAGGTATAGGAATCCATCCCTTGATGGTGAATGCCCATAAGCCATCTAACTTTCTTAAGATGGCTTGGTAGGTAGGACATAGAGTGAACAAGGGAGGTATGCATAAGTTTCCCTTCTACCAGTCAAACATAGCTGATTTAACTTTTGATTGAGCATGTTATTTTGCTACTTTTCATTCTTTTTTTTTTTTTTTTTTTTGCTTTTTCTTCTTATTTTGAAATTCCTTTAAGGTCTTACAAAGTAGTAGATAGATGCTATAACGATTTCATGAGATTGTCTAGGCCTATCATGTGTGGTGTTTAAGAAAGAGTGTCTTTGCATGGAATATGGGACTAGATGAAAGAGAGTTCCTATTGTTCCTCCTCAAATGATGTTTTCCCTAAGAATCCTTCAAGGGGATGATCTATCCACCTAGATAGTAGAAGCAGTTACAGCGAATTTCCTGCTTATGCTCAAATAGAGCACTTACTGTGTGTTTATCTCCTTCCATCTACAAGGCAAGTAGATTCTCAAGACATACCTTTAATATATATTCTATTCCCTTTTTTGATTTTTTGTCTTTATTTTCATCTTTTAGCTCTACTAACATTTGAATTTCAGTGGCTCAAATGTTAACACACGAAGGCTCCTCTAGAGGCCTTTGATACTACATCTGTTAGAATTCAGATGCTTCTTATTTCATAGGCACTTAAGCTGTAGCTAGGGTGCTTCCTACTTTCAAGAAGTTAGAATCTTCTTCCTATCCCTTGTTGATTCCCATTGTCCTAAATAACACACTAGATTATTTTCATTATGTTTAAAATGCTGATGGACTTATTAAGAAACAACTAATGGTAAATTTGGAATGTCATAACAGCTTCATCCCTCTCAACACTACTCATGTATGATATGCATTTTCTACATACATTATGTTGTATGCAGTTTATTAATTTATTATATTCATCATTATTATTTTTCTTTTAAGTTCTTATAACGACCATCGATAAATCATAGGTGATGCTAGTGAGCAACTGATATGAATTTCACTCCACCAACACTTCTTCATGATCATGGGAAACATCCAATAGTAGAGGAAATTCAGAGAAAGAATTCCATGATCCAAAACAACCACACATGTAAGCCCACTAAGAGTAATTTCCACACATATTATAAAGGCAAGATGAATGAGATCAAATTCAAGCAATGTGACTTTATGAAGCTCATGCATTCTAACATTCATTCATGGCCCTCCAAGGAGTCCAAAATCATAAAGTGGCTACACAACAAGTTCAAAGACAAAAGGAGAAGTCAAGCCAAGCCAACCAAGGGCTTATGATCAAACATGTATTTCTTTCTTTAGTTTTAAATGTAATTAGATTTAGGGAACTTATGTAATTTGTCTCTTTTGTGTTTTCTTTATTTAATTTAAGTGGTGTTTAAGTTAATTAGGGTTAGTTAGACTTTAACCATGGTTTGTATCATGCCTATAAAAAGGCAATCCAAACTTATTGTAAAGGGACTTTTGATGAATTAATGAAAATTTGAGAGCTTTAGCTTTCCTTCCATGTGTTCTTAGAACTTGGTGTTCTTGGGAACCAAGTATCAATCCTTTATCCAATTTCCATTGCAAGAAGGAAGTTGGTGGTGGAGATTCAAGTTGGTGATTCTTGTATCAAGTGGGTGGAGCCTTCCTTTAAGCTTGTGTGCAAGAAATCTTTATGCTTGGATCACCCTCAAGTTGGTGGAGAATTTCCTTTATGCTTGAGGTTTGTTTTCTTGCTAATTTTAGTTCATGTTTGATGGTCTTGAAGATTGCTTGAAGTGATGATAGATTGGAGTTGCATGAATGTTAGTTTTGGGTGGGAAATTTGCTTGATATTGCATGGTTTAGGAGCTTGTTTATTGCTGGATTTTTTACCATCATTTGAATGCTATTTGTTCACCATTGAAGAGAGATTAAGGGCTCCAATTCATATCAGCAACAAGATGGCACTAATGAGTATCTTAATGAACTATATAGTTATCGAGTGAGGATGATAGATAATTGCTCTCCTTCACTTTTTTGTGTTTTCTCATATTCTTTAGGATGTGTACTCTTTTTCATTCTTTTTACTGGATGAATGTAATAACCATTATTTTTATGACATTTTTTTAAAAATCAGTCATAATTATTATAAATAGAAAATTGATTACTTAAATCTATTACATTGTTAAAATCTGGACAAATTGATTATCAAATGAGAAACATAATAGTTAACTCAAAATCAACTTCCTAGTCATATTTATTTCCTTTCCTTTTATGGTTGATCATCTTTACATCAATGACGACTTGTTGGGTTGATCAAACTGGATTTCTCTGCTATAAAGCCACCCAAACTTTATACTTATCATCAGTCAAGTTGACCTTAGACATATTCGACTTGAATTAGATAACCCTTCGAGACTAGGTATTATGTCGATGATCCATGAATCTCTTAGTCCATAGTGACATAGTGATTGCATGGTCTGAATCAAGAATTTTTTGTTTCTTCCCAAATGGCTTATTAATGTGTGATATGTTATAAACTGATAAACGATATATTTTTTTTGGTAAGTAAAATTTATATAACAAAAAAAAGCTATACAACCTAATCTAGGTTAGCCAACAAACACGACCACACTCTAACAACTAAAAAAGCCCAAACAAATTTCTTGTGGGCCTATCTAAGCGCCAGCAAAAATAAAGCACAAGAAACACTAATAACATAACCAACCTAACCAAGAAGAGCCTCGGTCACACTATAAAATTATCAAAAAATAATGTGCCTATAACATAATTAAGGCCTATGATCACGATGTAAAAATAAACCACATATTACCACACATCGAGTATAAGTACAGGTGGTATAAAATCATATCTTCCATAACAAACAACATTAAACAATCATATTTTTAGGCAAAGTATCTAACCAGTTAACCTAGTTGTCTTTGGTACGAGCAGGGAATAATAGTCGACGTGCGTAAAAATACTTTAGACCTATACAAGCCATAAATATAGAAGGCTCTACTAAAGCAAGTTTCTTAGAAAACCATATCTATAATAATATCATGCTCTTTTTAAGGAACCTAGTACTACCTGGAACAATCTCATGTAATTCATTTAGAGTTTCACTAAAAATCACAAGGATTAGAGACTGTCTTTCCTTTATCTCAACAATTATCATTAGAAGTTTATAATGACCTCACTCTTATTCTATTGCTGGCAAATAGTGGGCCAACAAATAGAAAACGAACATCTAAGTCTAATTAGAATTGTTTGACTACTTTATTTCTTAACATCTTTTCCATCATAAGTCTTAGATATACCCGTTTCATGCCTATAGCAACTGAATGTACCTTTTTGGTAGACATCTCAAGAATCTCTAAGATTGCCTCGGGATAACCCATACTCAAATATGGCAATGTTATCTCTTTAGTAGATTCTAGTAATCTATGCAAGATGACATTGTCCTCATCTATAGTCAAAGACATCTTCATGGTATTGAATCTAAACACATGCTTCAATAGATCCCAAAAGGTGGTGATTGATAATAAAAACTACTAATTGAAGCTACAACAATGAAGATGTAAGAAATCAATGAAGAAACATAAAGAAAATGATGGATAGAAGAAACAAACAAAACATATAAACCTAGTCATGGGACATACAAGTAGTATTACAAAACATATTGTAAGATTAGTGGATTACCTTGCTTCCAAGCCTTAGATATTATGTAGCTAAGCTTTAAAACCTCATAGCCTTTACACTTTATCACTACCTGTAGAGAGAAAGCATCTAGTCAAGAAGAGAAGTTAAGGAAAGAAAGATTTGTTTCAAATTTTAAAAAGTACTATGGAAAAATGCACTAACATTCTTCTTTTATAGGCTAAGATAAACTGAATTCCTAAATCTTCATGGCATCCACTTTAAAGTCAGATTTTAAAATAACGGAACCACTTTTTAATTTTTTCTATTGAATAATCCAAATTATTTAATGGCCTAAGTAAAGTACACTAGTTAACTTTTCCACCCCTTATAGTTAACTATAAACCCTTTAACTCTTAAAGCTTATTATTTAACCTATATTATTTATCTAAACTCCATAAAATATTATGATTAATCTAATTAAATAATTTTGGACCATTTTAATCTTTTAAAATATTGAAAACAAATTCCATGTAGCAATTTACAAGGAAATTGAGCTATTACCCTCAAATGGTATGAGCCTTCTTTGGATAATCAAATCTCTTTCTCATCTTCTTTTATTCCGTCAAGGTAATTGGTAAGACCATATAGAACCATCATAGGTTATTCATGTGATAAGTGTCAATTGCATGCATAATTATGTGGTCAATCTATAAAGTTTTAGAGGGCAATTTGACCATTTTACTCTTATTATACGCATATTTCAGAATCACAGGTTTTCATGTTTAGCATTACAAAAAATGTTGGTTTTGATGTGAATTCAATGGAAATCAATTCAAAAGGAAACTTATGAAGGACTAGATAGTGGTTTGAATTTAGTCCAAGTAAGAATAAGCGATCAAAGCACAAAAAGAGAAGGAGAGCATTGTGTCCCATAGTAGGAAAGTAAGGATTTTCACCAAGTTTGAGCTTTTTAATGGAAAATTAGTCTTGAGTAAAGTTGTAGTAGACATCTCAAGCTTTTTACAAAGCCTTTATGGAGAAAAATTCGAGTTCTTTTGCCCCTTCAATCATTGTCACAAATTCAGGTATTTTTGGTGAAATTTTGTGTTTGACCGTTGAGGACTAAAATGGTAATAACTTAAAATTTCAAAATCTAAATGAGGTGATTCAAAAGACTAATGAAACACACATCAAGGTTATAACTTTAATAAGGACTAAAAATACAAATTCCAAAAGCTCTGCACTACAGCACTAGATGCAGTAAAATCCAAAAACTCGATATCGCTACACCAAAGCATGTAAAAATGATAGAAATTCGACACTGCAGCATAGCATTGTGTAACAGGAATGCATATATTTTAAAACTCTTTCCTAAACCTAGACTATATATGTACTAATTGTAATCCTACTTAAAGAGAGAAAGCCACTTTATGACAATTTCAAGGAGATTTTTCATATAATTTTGAGATATTCTTGATTTGTTTGAAGACGCAATAGCTTAAACAATACAGATTGTAATTGTGAGATGATTTTTTAAAAGATTGCAATAAAACTTTAAGATTTCATCAGGTTTCATTCTTTATCTCCATTATGTTTTTCTTGATTTTATGTGTTTTTATCTTATTTGATTATAAACTAAATTTTCCTTACTAATGTTGGGGCTAGCTAATTCGTGGATTTATAGTGTTTTTGGATTTTGATTAAAGAGTATGTTATTTCATGATGAGTTTGTGTTATGAACTTAAGGCCTATTAAAAATTTGATCAGCTTTTAATAAGATTTTTATTGTATGATTAAAACTGAGAGATAATATTATATAAAAGCTGAGAGAATACACACCGTGGATCAATCGAATTTAGAGATATATGAGTTGATACATGCAATAGCTATACACATGTTAGGTTTGTGTTGAAAGCTAGTGGATTTTACAGAACGCTAATGCATTTTCATCTAATTAAACTTATATAGAGATATCTATGTTATTAGATTATGAAATAAGATTGATAGTACTTGAGAAAGAATATTGATCAAATTAAAGAGTTCTATTATCACATGAATAATACAACATCTTTAGTCACATAGAGAGTCTATCTTGAAGTGGATTAGTGAACCCGACGTATTAGCATCCTTTCACATATTGTTATTCAACTAAATTACTTAGGCTCAAGTATTCATTGCTTATCGTTATTTTTATTTTAGCTTTAGATTTATTTTCAATTCTAATTTGTTAGTTTAGATAAACTTAGGATGATGCCATTATGAAACTTGCTTACGTAATCTAGTGGATATGATAACCTTGAATACTTCCCTTATTACTTAGACTTAATACACTTGTTAGGAAGTTAGAGTTAAAACTTAACGTAGTCATCGTGAAATAATTCTGAATAAATCCAAAAGGTAAGTCAAAGACCTAATAGCTATGGTAAATATCTATCAATATATCATAGCATCTGAAACACAATGGATGAATAGCTTTATCAATCCATATCCAATCGATTTACTCATGAGTATTAGACATACGCACCAATTAGAAGTGGTTTATGACAAATTTAGGTGAGATTTAACAATTTTGCCCATTGATTTGTGCAAATCCAAGATCATATAGTGTTTGTTGTTGTTTTGCAAGACTTTGCATGATTTCACATCAAAACGATGCTAAATAGGTATGCCCAAGATCGAAAGTCACAACTAAGATGAAAAACTGAGAAGCAAACTTGATGCCACGTCTCCATGACACAGTGAGAAGAAAACATTGTAAACTAGAAGCTGGGCACTATAGTACCACACCACATCGTAAGAGGAAACATGCTTGCACAGAACATTTCCAAAAGTTGGGCACTGTGGTATAACGTTTGTGGTCTAGAATCTCTACATCGCAGCACCATGTCATCGCACTAATGCATGAGCGCACATGATGTATTAAATTTTTAAATCCTAACTTTCTAGCAAGTGTACTAGTTCAAAGTAATACAAAAAGTATTCAGGGTTATCGAATCTATAGGATTATGTAAGTAAGTATCAAGATGACACAATTTCTAACTTTATCTAAACTATCGAATAGAGATTGAAACTAAATCTAAAACTAAATTAAAAACTGAAATCAAAGAAATAATAAACACACATAGGTAAATTGAATGACAATATGAGAGATGTTGCTAAGACTTCGGCTTCACTAATTCACTTTAAGGTAGGTTTTTTACACAACTGAATATCTCATATTATTCATGTAACAACGGAATTTCCTAAATTGATCAATATTCTTTTTCAAGCAATATAAATCCTATTTAACAATCTAATTACCTAAATATCTCTACCTAGGTTTAATTAGATGAAAATGTATTAACTTTTATGGAATTTGCTAACTTTCAGCACAAGCCTATTATACCTATGATTGTTACATGTATTATCAAATATATCTCTATATTTGATTAATCCACCGTTCATATTCTAGCTGTTTTTATGCAATCTTAACTCTCAGTCTTAATCACACAATAAAAATCCTATTAAAAATTGGCCAAGTTTTTAATAGACTTAATAGTTTAGAATGCAAACTCACATGAAGTAATATGCTCGTAAATTATAATAAAAAACATTACACATTCATGAATTAGCTAGCCCTAATCTTAGCAACAATTATTTAGTTCATCATTAAACACAAATAAACAGTCAAAATCAAATAAAACATAATGAAGAATAAAAATAAAGCCTGATAATTTGTTAAATCTATTATTGAAATCTAATGAAAATCTGTCTCACAATTGCAATCCAATTCACTTTCGATTGAGTCTTTAAAACAAAATTTAGAATCTCTTAAAATTGCTTGAAAAATCTCTCTAAAGCTCTCTTAAGACAGTTCTCCCCCTTTTTCTAAAGTTACAATTCAATCTATATACTTAGTGTTAAGGAAAAATTTCAAACAAACTGAAGTTCTGAAAAAAGGCTTTATGCTACAACATGATGCTTTGACATGGAGTTTCTGCCCTACTTCTATTGAGTATGCGGCAGCATGCAGCTTTTGGAATTTTCATGTGCCTCTTACATTCTACTATGCAGCTACTTGGCACCACGACATGTAACATTTGAAATTTTTATCTATTATCAAAGTTGTAGCTCTAGATGTTCATTTTTATTTGGATTTTGAATCACCTCATTTGGACTTCGGAATCTCAAGTTATGACCATTTTAGTCCTCAATGGTTAGACACAAAATTTTACTGAGAAGACTTGAATTTGTAGCAATGGTTGAAGGCCCAAACGAACTCAAATCTTTCACCATAGTGGCTTTTTAAAAAATTTGAGATGTCCATTACAACTTTTTTGAAGATTATTTTTCCATTTCATAGCTTAAACTTATTGAAAATCCTTGGTTTCTCGTTGTGGTGCACAAAGGTCTCATTCCCCTTTTATGCTTTAGTCACTCAGTCTTTCTTGGACTAAATTCGAATCATCGGTTAGTCCTTCATAAGTGTCATTTTGGCTTCATTTACAATTAATTCATATCAAAAAAACATTTCCTACAAAACCGAACATGAAAACCTATGATCCCAAAATATACACTTAATAAGGGTAAAATGGTCAAATCACCCTTAAAACTCTATAAATTGACCACGAAATTATACATGCAATTGATGCTTATCACAACCCCCAACCAGATTTTTGCTAGTCCCTAGCAAAATAAGTGACTTACTGGAATGCAAAAAAAACAAACTAAATGAGAATAAACCACTTCCGTAGGATGTCATGGTTACATTTAGCGTATGCAACAAGCCTTTAAACCTTTAGACAACCCTTGTGGATGAGTTATAGCCTTGTGAAGGTTTCTAGTGATGCTACCCATAAAAATCATTTACTTAATCCTAAGAAAGAAATATAGCAAGCACACATAATGTATAACAACACAATAGTTAACTCGCACAAATGTCTTATGAACTACAACAAATAATTAGTACACAACTTACCACCCTCATCCTCTTTAAAAGTAATTCAAAACAACACACCACTACTTATATAAACTCTCACTCCATCTCCTTCACAAACCATTAACCAAATTTTAGAATATATCCATTCATGCATACATATGTACAAGTGACTGAAAACAAATTTTATAAATATGTTTCCTTAGACAAACCATTTCAATTGTCTTCCTTGATATATTAGTACCAATGCCTCAATCCTAGATGTCATGACTTTTAAGCTCGTTCATGCCTAATAATATTTTTCTTTATTGTTCTTTTCTTTAACACATAATTTTTTAGGGTTTTATTTGGTTTCTTTAGATTGTGAACTGGTCTTTTTATGCGAGTAATCGATACTTGTAATACTATCACCCGGTCACTCAACTAATCACATACCTAAGGTGCTTTGCATACTTTTATCTCTAATCACTTTCTACTTGAAGTTCACTCATAGTGGACATGCTAACTCTCAACCTATTCAGTAACTAAGACATTAGAGTAGTTGCAATTTTAATTCATGCCCTTGATGTTTTCTTTATCTATATATTCATTCTATCTAAGGATTTTAGCAATATGCATGTTCAACCACAGTTCAGACAATCGTCAAGTTCATCTAAGGGTTTTCAAATTTGTCACTTGCATATATGAACATAACACACGATCAACTTTTCAAGTTTAGTCATCAACCATACATATCTCAAACTGAAGAGTCTCAATTTCTTAGTGTGTATTTCTCTTTACTTCTAAATCAAACAAAGCTAGCTCATCATATACTAGTCATTCATCCTAGTTAAGTATAATCATAGACATATGAGTTAACTAAACACACATACTAAAACTAAACTAAAAAAATTCAAAAATTTGTTATGATGTTGTCATTCATGCAATCTAGTTTTAACTTTTCTTCACCCCTAACCTAGTATCGACATTGTCCTCAATGACAAATGAGAAAAGTAAAAAGTTAGAACTATTTCTCTTATTTTGTGTGAGGTGTCCTTGCTTACTTATTTATTGAGATTTGAAACTTAGAGACATTCTCCACAGCCAATGCTAATAATAAAACAACCTCAAACAATATTGTTAGATTACATCAGTTTGATAAACAAAAAAAAAAAATATGAAAAATAAAGAGAAATAAAGGATATAACTTGGGTTACCTCTCAAAAAGCGCTTGTTTATAGTCTTTAGCTTGACTTGATATTGGTCTTCTTAGTCCACATCATTCAATGGGATGGAGATTTTACCTTTTCTCCATCCACTTTCTTTATAATATTTCAACTATTACCATTTGACTGCATATGTGCCTTTATCCTTGTGATTTACTTTCATAGCTCCTTTAGGATAAGCTTTGGTGACAATGAATGGACTAGTCCCTTAAGATTTTAGCTTTTGAAGGAAAGGCTGACATTAAGAATTGGAGAAGAATCCTTTTTGGCCACTATCAAATTTGTTTCTTGTAAATTTTCAGTCTCACCACTTTTTAAGTTTGTCTTTATCAGCTTTAACATTCCCCTTCCTAAGATATGTTGTTCACTCTATCATTTCCACTCTATGGCATATCTTTTTTCACTAGAGGGATTTGTGGCTTTATACACTTTGAAGGTTATTGTTTCATCATCAGCTCTTAATTTTACTATTCCTCCTCTTACATCAATTAATGCCCCTCCAGTCGCTAAAAATGGCTTTCCAAAAATTAACGACATTTCGATATTTTCTTCCATGTTTAACACAGAGTATCCATAAGAAATACAAATTTATCAACCTTTACTGACACATCTTCCATAATACCTCTTGGATACTTAATCGATCGATCCGTCAATTGTAAGGATACTGTAGTAGGTTGTGGTTATCTAAGTCCCAATTTCTTGAAAATAGACAAAGATATTAAGTTGATACTTGCCCCTAAATCACATAACACATTCAAGAAAGAAATTAACCCTATAGTGCAAGGAATAGAAAAACTCCCTAGATCTTTAAGCTTTGGTGGCAATTTGTTTTGTAAAATGGTAGAGCACTTTTTTGTGAGCTTGGTTGTCTCATGCTCCTCTAGCTTCCTCTTGTTTGATAAGATTTCCTTCAGAAATTTAGCATAGCTCGGCATCTGGATTAAGGCATCTGCAAAAGGAATGTCAATATAAAGTTTCTTAAAATTTCTAAAAATTTTGCAAATTTTTTTTATCAAATTGCCTCTTCTTGTGTGCAAGCGGAAAAGGAGGCTTTATCTCTATTGGCTTTTGCTCCACCTCTTTTGCCATCAATTCATCTTCTTTGGCTTCTTTAGGTTTTCTTCTTCAGGACCCTTCAATTCTTTCCTACTCCTAAGTGATATGGCTTTCACATGTTCTTAAGGGTTTGTTTCAGTATCATTTGGTAGTGTGTCTTATGCTCTCTCAGCTTCTATGTTTGCCAATTGTCCTGCTTGCACCTTAAGATTTCTGATAGATGCTTCTTGGTTTTGAATTCTTGTTTTAGCACTACTAATAAATTTTTTCATGAGCTCCTCTAGATTACATTTCTTTTCTTGAGGTTGAAACCCTGGTGATGGTTGCTTCATTGGATTTTGATTGCACCATAGAAGATTAGAATGATTTTGCCACCCAAGATTGTCTGTTTTTATGTACAAGTTATAAATTAAGGCTTGCAAAAATTTCCTACAAAATTAGTACTTTTAAATGAGTCCATGAATGGGTTACCTATTTGACATTCAATACTCACATGACCCCTTTCATATAAGTCACAAACTATACTTTTCACTTGTATGACCATCATTGTATCAATTTTCTTGTTTGAAGCTTCTATTTGGGTAGCTAAGACATTGAAAGAATCCACTCCATGTACTCCTACAGCTCTCTTTGGTACTCTATCATTTTGCCATTAGTAACTATTGGAAGTTATTTTATTTAACAATTCGAATGCTTCCTCAAGTGTCTTTCTCTCTCATAAATTTACCTCCTACAGCTATATCAACCAAAGTACGATTAGTAGGCATTAAACCATTATAAATAGTTTGTACCTAAAACCATATGGGCAAGCCATGGTATGGACATTTTCAGAGTAGTTCTTTGTATCTCTCCTATGTTTCAATAGTGAATCCATATTATATTGCATAAAATTTTTAATGTTATTATGTAATTTGGATGTCTTTTAAGGGTGTAAAAATTTTACTAAAAATCGTTGCGTCATCTTATCCAATGTAATGATTGATCCAACTGGCAATGAGTTCAATCAACTTTTTACTTTATCCCTTAGTGAAAAAGGGAATAGTCTTACCCTAATAGCATCTTTAATAACCCCATTATGTTTGAAAGTATCACAGATCTCAAAAAAATTGGCAATGTGTTGATTTAGATTATCACTAGGCAATCTATTGAATTGAATTGATGCCTAAATCATTTGAAATATGTCTGATTTGATCTTAAAGTTGTTAGCCTATATCAATGGCCGTCTTATGCTTAAAGTTATCCGTTCAACTATAGGAGTCACATAAATGATCAAAGATCGCTAGTTTATGGCTCAATTAGCTTACTCTAAGGTTGGCGGTGCTATGCACTAATATTCTGACATTGTTCTTCCTTGCCGCATCAACTAATGTAAGATTTTTTCTATCTTAAGATCAAATGGCTCAGTTTTCTGATTTTTAGTGCATGTCATGCATTAGGTAAGAACTTGTAAGGCAAAAAAGATCAAGTAGCATCGTAAAATAGAAACAAAAATAAAGATAAATTAAAACAAGAAGAAACTAAAATGTCAAAAGTAAAATCAGAAGTTATATATCTCGATATTGTCTAAGATGTAATCCCCGACAATAACACCAAAAACTTGATGCGTTAAAGTTTTAAACTCTGACTTCCTAGCAAGTGTACTAGTTCAAAGTAATATAGGAAGTATTCAGAATTGTTGAATCCACAGGATTGTGTAAGCAAGTATCAAGATGGAACAACTTCTAACTTTATCTAAACTATCGAATAAGGATCAAAACTAAATCTAAAACTAAAATAAAAATCGAAATCAAAGAAATAATAAGCACACCTAGGTAAATTGAATAACAATATGCGAAATATTGCTAAGACTTTGGGTTCACTAATTCACTTCAAGGTAGGCTTTTCATATGATTAAATATCTCATGTTATTCATGTGACACCAGAGTTTCCTATGATGATCAATATTTTTTCTTAAGTAATATTAATCCTAGTTAACAGTGTAATAACCTAAATATCTCTATCTAGGTTTAATTAGATGAAAATACATTAAGTTTTATGTAATTCACTAGCTTTCAACACAAGCCTATTGTGCCTAAGACTATTGCATATATTATCAAATATATCTCTATTTCTATTAATCCATGGTTCATATTCTAGCTGCTTTTATGCAATCTCACCTTTGGTTTCAATCACACAATAGAGATCCTATTAAAAATTGGCTAAGTTTTTAACAGGAATTAAGTTTAGAATACAAACTCTCATGAAATAACATACTTGTAAATTTTAATAAAAAAACACTGCACATTCATGAATTAGTTGGCCCTAATCTTAGTAAAAATTATTTAGTCCATCATTAAATATTAATAAACAATCAGATTCAAACAAAGCATAATAAAAAAATAAAGCCTGATAATTTGTTAAATCTATTATTGAAATATGATGAAAATCTGTCTCACAATTGCAATCTAATTCACTTTCGATTGAGTCTTCAAAACAAAATTTGGAATCTCCTCAAATTTCTTGACGAATCTCTCCAAAGCTCTCTTAAGACAGCTCTTCCCTTTTTTCTAAAGTTACAGATCAATATATATCCTTAGGGTTAGGGAAGAATTTCAAAAAAACTAAAACTTTGAAAAATGTCTCTATGATACAACATCATTCTGTAGCATGCAGCTTCTAGAATTTCATGTACCTCCTACATTCTCCTATGCTATGACATGGCACTATGGCATGAAGTGTCTAGAATATAAAATTTTGGCCCTCCTTAAAGTTGTAGCCCTAAATGTCTAGTTTTATTTGGATCTTGAATCACCTTATTTGGACTTCATAATCTCAAGTTATGACCATTTTAGTCCTCAGTGGTTAGACACAAAATTTCATCGAGAAGGCCTAAATTTTAAGTAACGGTTGAAGGCCCAAAAAAACTCGTATTTTTCTCCATAATAGCTTTCTGAAAAGCTTGAGATGTCCACTACAAATTTTTTGGAGAATAAGTTTTCATTTTATAGCTGAAAATTATTGAAAATCCTTGGTTTCCCACTATAGTGTACAATGCTCTCTTTCCCCTTTTATGGTTTAGTCACTCATTATTTCTTGGACTAAATTCGAACCATTGGCTAGTCTTTCATAAGTGCCTTTTTGGATTCATTTACATTGAATTCATATAAAAAATAACATTTCCTACAAAACCAAAAATGAAAACCTGTGACCCCAAAATATACATATAATAATGGTAAAATGGTCAAATCACCCCTAAAACTCTATAAATTGACCATGAAACTATACATGCAATTAACACTTATCAGCGCACAATAAGACCCATGTTGTGGTGCCATGCCTAGCAGATGTATCTGCGTGTTGAGGCAGAACCTCAACACCGATAGCATGTATAAGAGTTTCAATTTTTCGAAACTTTTTCATAACCCTAGTTATATATATTAATTTTAACTATTTTTTAGAGAAGAGGAGAGCCACCATAGGAGAACTTAAGAGAGAATTCATGTAATTTTGAGAAATTTTTTATTTTTGTTTGGGGATTCAATCAAAACAATATAGATTGTAATCACAAGACAATTTTTCAAAAGATTGCACTAACAAATTCAAATTTTCATATGTTTTCATTCTTTATCTCAATTATGAATTACTTGAATTTTTGTGCTTATTTTTATTTAATTATGAACTAAATCTTCTTTTTCAAGGGGCTAGCTAATTTATGGAATTGTAGTGTTTTTTTTATTGTATTTGAAGTACGTGCGAATTCATTGAGTTTGTATTCTGAACTTAATGTCTATTACGAATCTGACCAATAAGATTTCTGTTATGTAATTGAGACCAAGAAGTGATGTTGCATAACAGGTGTGAGAATACAAACCATGGATTAATTCAATATATAAATATATGAATCAATATATGCAATAATCATAGGCATAATAGGTTTATGCTGAAAGCTAATGGACTCTATAATGCATTATGTATTTCCATCTAATTTAGCCTACATAAAGATATCAAGGTTATTAGAATGTGAAATAGGATTAATATTACTTGAGAAAAGATATTAATCAACTTAGGGGGTTTCATTGTCACATGAATAATGCAACAACTTCAATCATAAAAAAAGCCTATTGTAAAGTGAATTAGTGAACTCGAAGTCTTAACATTGTCTTGCAAATTTTGATTTGTTAATTTACTTAGGCTTAACTCTTAATTGCTTGTTTTCATTTTATTTTAGTTTTAGATTTATTTGGATTCATATTTGGTACTTACTTATGCAATCTCGTGGATATAATAACCTCAAATACTTTCTATATTACTTGAATCCAGTATACTTGCTAGGAAGTTAGGGTTTAGAACTTTAACATATCATTTACCATGTAGGTAACATCCTTTTATTCTCGTATCCTTATTGAATTTAGATTCATGAGACATCAAAATCTTGAATTTAGTTTCTCTTTGAATCATCAAACAATATGTCCAAAACTTGTCATCATGAATAACATTCATATGACTTTTTCACATACTCTAGTCAAAGATTTGTGTTTCTAACATTTATTGACATTCAATTAGGAACTCGATTCAAACATAGTCATTGGATACTACTTGTTAATTTATACTAATACCTTGGTAACATGACTTTTATAATCATCCAAACCCATATCAACTCTTGATATCTCTTTTAGAAGCATTGAGCATGCCTACTATGCAAAATTGTTGCCCAAATAACATTGCTTAAGTAGGACAAAATTTAATAATCTCATTTGACTATCAAAAGAGTTATTCGAATAAATCATATATATACTTTAAATTAGACAGCTTAAGCAATTTATATATATAAATATGAAAACATTTTCTTATTAATATATAAGTTATTTACATGAATATATATACAAAAGGAAATGCTTTTGAAAAGACAACATAAATGGTTTTTAGGGTATATACTAACAAAACTCCTACTTGCACTAAAGCTATTTGTTATTGTATCTCACACCCATCTTCTCAAGATGTACCTATCTTTCCTAGATGTTGGTCCAATTACTTTTGTGTTGTCACCTTAGTTAGTAGGTTAACAACTTTCTTCTTCAAAGAAGTCTTCTAAATTAGATTTTCGCTTATTCTAACAAATTCCCTCAATATATGATAGTTACGTTGAATCTGTTTAGATTTTTAGTATACCTTTAGTTCCTTAGCTTATGTAATAGCCCCAATATTGTCACAATATATGGTTATTAGATAAGCAATACTTGGAACCATAACAAGTTCTAACATGAAATTGCTCATCCAAATAGCTCCTTCTATTTCTTTTAAAGTAGCAATATGTTTAGCCTTTATAGTAGAATGTACTATTATTGATCATTTGGAACTTTTCCAACTGACAACACTTCTATTACACATGAAAATAATAATATAGACTTTCTATCATTAATATCTGATTAAAAATCAAAATCTAAGTACCTCTGGATGTTTAACTCTAAGCCTTCATAACTCCAAACCAGATCCTTAGTCTTTCTCAAGTATTTAAGGATTAATTTAATAGTTGACTAATGTTTATCCCTTGGGGTGGCCTGATATCTATTTGTAACACTTACAACAAAAGTTATATCAGGTCTTGTATATAGCATTGTATACTTTAGACTACTTATTATCGAAGCAGAAGGTATAGTATGCATTTATTATTGCTCTTTATCATTTTTAGAACCATATCTTTAGAAAGATAAAGACCATGTGTAAAGGGTAATAGACCTCTCTTAGATTTTTCCATGTTGAACCTCTTCAACATTTTCTCTATGCATAATCTTTTTAGAAAGTAAAGAAGTCAAATTTTTAAAAAGGCAAGATTCGTACAACCTAAGCACAATAAGACACCTTGCCCATAACCAAAAGTAAGGTTAAGATAACACAAGCTCCTCTACCCAATCCTTTTGAGAGTCTATCTAGGTTTTACCTAAATAGAACTTAAAAAGACAAGAGAGGAATGCAACCTAGCAAAACTCAAGGAAACACCTAAGCCTTTTTATCTATCCATTTACATCCAAATGATATACCTTTTTAATCCTGGAACATGTACCACTAGCCAGAATTTTTACAGCCTAAAACATAAGACAAAGTATCTTGGATCTATTTTGAATTCCCTTCCTTGATAAAGCTCAAGTCCATCTTTGTAAGCACCTTTATATCATTTATGCCCTTTGAGATCAATGTAATAATTTGGAAAGGTTACAATAGTCAAGAACAATATCCCTAGATTCTAGAAAGATGTACCTTAAACTACCATCAGCACAGTAGTTGTCATTGTAAAGTTAGCCATTACCTACTCTAAAAGTGTTGATCAATAACTTGAAAAAATAAGCAATTCGATCATCCTTATAATTGGGCTAAAAAGTAAGCAACATACATGCAAAACACAAGTAGAAATCTAGAAAATAACCCAATTTTTGCTATTCATGGAATAGTACTTGTGAATAGAGAAAATATAATTTGGTAAGAAAAACCAAGGCTAAAACAACTTTACTATACAAGAAATTGGTGTCTTTAAGTTCTAGTAATTTTTATTAAGTGAGCGGACGTTGAGCAACTCCAAAGTCAGCTTAAAAATAGAAGAAATCCAAAATTAGCTAAAATAGCTTCACCTCAAATAATCAGATGATTCCGTTTGTCAAGAATTATTAAGATGTGGAAATTGAAAGGAAAAAAAAAACCTTATATTCAAATAAGAACCTCAAGCTGGTCAAATGCAAGTTGAAATAGCTAAAGAAGGAGTATTGGTGTATTTTAAAAAGGGTAGAATAAGCTAAAGACCTGCTTAATGATACCTAAGCCAAATTTTTGAATGCTTCTTTTAATGATAATCCTATCATTGAAGAAAGAGACCGACTGAAGGCTTATAAACAAAATTAGTTGGATAGAAGAGTCATTCTTAAAGTAGAAATCTCAGATTCAACAGCTTAAAGATGAAGATTAAAACATGAGTTAATTTTCAAATGCCTTAAGAGAAGAAAAAACAGGAACTCTATTAAAGGCATTATAAATGAGGCTAGTAAGATTTTCTATGGCAAATAATGAATTAAAGATGTTTTAATGAACTACTTTAAGATATCCTTACAAGGAATGACCATCAAATCTTTAGGGATATCATGCCAAGGTATATTAATTATAAGGTTCCTAGTGACATTGCTAGGGATATGATGAAAAAGGTTTTGGTTGAAAAGATTAAACTCACCATTTTCAATATATATCAGAATAAAGGTATAGGGCCTAATGGGTTTAATGCCTTGTTCTTCAAAAAAGGTTAGGAGATTATTAGTGAGGACATTATTAAGGTTATTAAATACTTCTTTGATATGGATCTCTCTTGAGGGAAGTCAATTGTACGATCATCGTTTTGGTGCTTAAATATTATAACTCATCCTATGCTAAGGATTTTAAGCCTATTAGTTATTATAATACCAGTTATAACATCTTTAAATATATTGAAAGGAATCCTCCTTGAGTACATGAATATGGCCCAAGTTGCTTTCATTGAAGAAAGAAGTAAAGATAATATCTTCCAATATAGTAAGCTCTTCAACAAATTTTACAAGAACTTTACTAATAGGAGAAGATATACCATCAACCTATACTTCATGAAAGCTTATAACATGGTAAGTTGGGATTTTATCATTGCATGCCTTGAGAGGCTTTGGATTCACCCAATATTTATTCATTGGATCAAGGTTTACATTACTTACCCTATGTTTACCATTTGCATTAATGGTAAGCTTAAAGGCTTTTTTCAAAAGTTTCATAAGTCTTAGGCAAGATAACACCATATCTCTATACCTATTTATTATTTCCATGGAAATGTTTATTAAAATTGTTAAGGAGGAAGCTAGCAAAGGTGATTTTAAGTATTATTAAAAATACTAAGATAATAAGATAACCCAAATATATTTTATTGATAATTTCATCCTATTCTATAAGGTAGAGCAAAAATCCATAAGAACCTTTAAAAATATGCTCGATAAATTTCAAAGATGGTCTAGGTTAGGGGCCAACAAGGCTAAGAGCAATATCTTTGTATCTAGGGTGATTCAGGGAAAGAAGAGGAAACTTGTTAACATTCATGGATTTAATATTGGCACTATCCTATTCAAATACCTTAATGTTCTTTTGGTTTTCTCTAAGCTCACTAAAGAGGATTGTAAAACCCTTGTGAATATAATCTTTGCTCATATTCAATCTTAGAAAAGTAAATTCTTATGCTATTCTAGCAACCTTATGCTCATTAAAACCATTCTTTTTATCATTTTAACACCATATTCTGCCCCTTTTTTTACATTAATCAAAATAAAAATTGGATAGAGTCTCCTCTTTTTTTATTGGTTTTCCCTGTTTTATCAAAACACAACTTATCATGAATAATAATCTTCCAATAACAATGCAATATGATAAAGAAAATACATTAAAATTAGATAAAAAAAAAAGGGTTAACTAATGATCAACAAGGTCAATATCCATAATCAAAATAAGGTTAAAGTTCATCAGGATAAGTAAGACAAGGTAGTTTGATAACCAAAACATAAACACAATGTTCTTTAGAAGAAAGTCTAAATGAAAAAGAAATACAATGAAATTAAAGATGTAATGAAAATGAGACAATGAAATCACTCTTGGGCTAACGTCTCATCATTATGGTTGTCTTGAATAGTAATGGATAGGAATTTGGAGTTCAACACTTAAAGCTGATCTTCTATATTTCCCACTTGGTTTTTAATACTCTCTACTTGATTATTGATGTCATTGATCTCCTCATGTGATTGGGTAAAGTGGTCAAAAACTTCTCCTTGAAAAGTTTGGAGATACGCCATTAACCTTTGTATCTCTAAAGGTGATTGCTTTTCATTTCCCATTTTGACTTTTACCCTTTAGCCTTGTCTTTCACTAGTTTCGGGAGCACCTGAATGAACAATTAATGGCTCATTCTCTCTTGTAACAATGATCAATCATCAGTCATCATTACCATCTTTTTTTATTATGTGCATTTGAAAGAAAGCATCCATATTTAACTAATGAATATTTGTAAAATGAATCATATAATGATCACAATCAGATAAATTTAACCCAAGTTTTTCAACAAAAGAAAGATACTAATATTCTAAAATCAATTGGCACTCTTGTCTTATCCATATTCCCTTAAATGTCACTTAGTTTTATAATCAACCAACATGCCATTTTTACTTGAGCATTCTCCAAAGTAGCCTCCATTAAGGTCAACTCTCATACACTCACAGTACCATTTGTATTATTTTAAGCATTGAAAAATTTACATCACCATCAAATGAAATCCTCTAAGACTTGGACTTCACATAGTTGTATCCTTCGCCTTTTATGCATGGTAATATTCAATTCCATTACAATATACTTACAACGACTGAGAACTATAACCACCCAATGTATCTACCAACCCAACATTATCATAATCTAACCACTCTACCAACTTTTTAGGGATTATAGTCCACAATAAGTTTCCTAGTCTAAACTTCTTAGTATCATTCATGATTGTTCCTTTAACATCTTTTTGTAAACTCAAAGAATTATAAAATTCATATACTAGATTTTCATATGCATAGTCCTTTACCAAAAATAGTTTTTTCTAATTTAATTAATCTTGCCAAGGCCATCATTTCATTTAAAATCCCAATATGTCACAAAACAGATATATTTAAACACCTCCTAATGCATGTAGATTTTTCCATAAACTTATTGAATAATGCTTTTTTTTTTTTTTTGTCTTAGAAAATGACACCATATAGACCTTAATTCCTTCTTGAATTAACAGTTTCCATGCCGATATTCTTCACATGAGGAGGCATTTTGAGGATTTAGAGAAGATTGTGGATTTAAAGCAATGTAGGGTGAAATAATTAATAAAAACTAGTTTAGGATGTGTGAAGACTAGTTTGGATGCAAAGGTATGAAAAACTTGATTTAAAGAGAAGAAATTGACATTGGATTAAGAGAAATTAAGAGAAAATGGGTTTAGGGCTTTAAGATTTTCAACATAATGAAGAAAATTTTGGAATTTTCATTTATAGATGTAGGCACATGGTCATGTAGTTTTTGAATGCACGATTATGTGCTTGTTTAATTAATAAATAATCCCAAAAAAACAAGATCGTGCATATGATACATAGTCGTGCATTTTGGGTTTTAAAAATCTCAAATCCACTCAATCTTGTATCTTTGATACATTGTCACGTGTTATAAATTTAGTGAAAACATGGTTATGTATGTACAAAAACATGATGTCATGCAATGGAAAAAATGATTCATATGTAGTTACCAAGGGGCACACAACAATTGATCGAAGATCAAACACGATCATGTATATAACATACACAGTCCTGTATGACCTAAAAACAAAAAATTATGCATTTTAACATATTTTGAAAGCATTTTAACATAAAATGAAAGTACCTTAAGATATAAATCTTAAATATTTTGATCATTTGATAATGTTGCTATATGAATTTAAATGTCTAGTTAGTGAATGCAAAAGAGGATTTTTTTTTTTTTTTTTTGAAATTTGAATAGCACTTATGTTATCAGAATAAATTGGAATTTTATTCATTTTGAAACTAAAATCCACCAATTGTTGTCTCATCCAAGGTAGTTGTGCATAACAATTAGCTACATAAATATATTCAATTTTTGTAGTAGATGTTGTCATCAAACTTTACTTTTCTTAAAACCATGAGACCAACATATTTTTTAAAAACTAATAAAGGCCATTCGTGCTTCTCCTATCTATTTGACATTCCCTTAAATCAACATCTAAAAACATTCATAATTTAAATGAGAAATTTTTAAGGTATTGTAAACCAATATTAGAGATTCCTTTAAAATACCTCAAAATTTGTTTTATGGTATTAAGATATGATTCCTTAGGATTCACTTGAAAACGTGCTCACATGTATACACTAAACATGTTATCGGACTTAGATGCAGTTAAATTCAAAGGTGCATTTATGAATTTGTATCTATATTTTTACCTCTCCTATCTGCATCTAACTTGATTGAAGTACTCATGGAAGTTGCTTGTGCTTTTGCTTTATGCAAGTTGAGAATATACTTTGATTGGTTGAGTAAAATGCCTTCCTTTGTTTTTTTGATTTGAAGTCCAAAGAAATAATTAATCTCTCTTATCATACTCATTTTGAATTCTTCTACATCATCTTAGAAAATCATCTATATAGAAATTCATTAGAAGTACCAAAGATGATGTCATCCATATAAATTTAAATAACCAAGATAACTTGCTTAAACATTTTAATAAATAATGTAGTATCCACCTTTCCTTGAAAAAATTCATTTTCAATTAAAAAAATGTTTAACATTTCATACTAACCTCTAAGAGCTTGCTTTAAACCACAAAGTGCTTTTATTAATTTAAAAACATGGTTTGGAAAGTTTGAATTTTCCAAACTGATAGGTTGTTCAACATATACCTTCTTTTGAATAAAACCATTTAAAAATGCACTTTTCACAACCATTTGAATTACTTTAAAATTTAAATGGCATGCATAAGCAAGTAAAATTTTAATTGCTTCTAATCTAGCTATAGAAGTATAGGTTTCATCAAAATCAATAACTTCTTCTTGAGAGTAGACTTGAGCAACTAGCCTTGTGTTGTTTCTTACAATGACTCTAAACTTATCCAGCTTACCCTTATGTACCTATTTTGTGCTGATGGTGAGATGACTAATTAGCCTAGGAACTAGTTCCCATACTTGGTTCTTTTCAAATTGGTTAAGCTCTTCTTCCATGGCCATAACTTATCTTTCATCTTATAATGCATCCTCAACCTTTTTTGGCATCGTTTTTGACAAGAATGCCACAAATTCACATATGTCATTATCAATGATTAAAAAAAAATGCTAAGAATTCAATTTGAAGCTTTCAAGGTGTCGAATTAAAGACAAATGAATGAAAAAAAAAACCTATAAAATCCGAAACTTATTAAAAGTTGAAAAATCCTAACCCACTAAACAAAAATAAAAATAAAAATCGAAACACAAGCCCAATCCATTTGAAAAATGAAACCTAAACCCA